>JANZLC010000009.1:8204196-8222442 GCA_026413385.1 Erythroxylum gracilipes
GAAGATGAATGGTTGTGAATGATGTTGTAATAAAGGAATTGAAATTGGATGTTAGGTTTTGCATGAGGATAAAATGTGTATGCTTATTCAAGGGAATTTATGGAATAATTAAGATAGAATTGGCCAAAGTTTCCTTCTTTGTAGTTCTAGATTTTTCTTTTATCTTTCCAACGATATAAAGTTTACAATATTTGGATATCGGGGTTGAGAGATATGATCGTTTGAGTGAGGGATGTCGGGCAGGAAATGTTACCCAAAAGTTACACGGCCATACCATGTGAATTCACACAGGTTGTGCTTTTTGGGTGCAGGAGTGCCATTCTCCACCCGAATGTCACACAGGCTCACCGTGTAAATTCATACAGCCCGTGTTTTTCTAGAGTCGGATGCCATTTTTCCACCCGAATGTCACACGGGCTGACCGTGTAAAATTCACACAACCCTTGTAAAAATTCACATAGCCCGTGTAAAATTCACACACAATGTGTGTTTTGACCTAGAAAAAGACCAAATTGGAATTTTTGATCTTCATGAAAGTTGTAGTGCTAGATGTCTATTTTCTAATCGACTAAAAATGAAGTCAAGAAGACACCTATAGTGAGAGTTATGGTGGTTTCACTAAAGTATGTTCAATAAGAGTGATGAGATGAACATGTTGGATTCGTTTGGGTATAATTCCCTCATTCGACCTCGAAATGAAGTGATTCTTAAAGAAATGGATTCCTAAGACATGTGTCTATCTCTCCATTCTAAATTTCATCATTTGGAGTTGATTTGAGAAAGGTTTCCTTAGTGTAAGTGAGAGGTCGGTTAGGAGAGCATGATTAGGGTTTGAACACCCTTTAGCGTTTTAAGCATATCTTGAGCTGTAGAGCTCCGATTGAGGTAATTCTTATTTCTAAATGAACAAGAGAATAGAAATATGATTTATATGAAGAAGTAAAATATAAATTCGGGTTTGAAGATTTCCAAATTCTGTTCACAATCAGGAGAAATGAGTTTGAGCATGGTGACCGATATGTATGGGCACACCCTTGAACAAATTGTGCATGAATTTTTGGAATGTTACAAGAATGAAAATGAACTGATAATGTCTATTAAGGGTGCAATGAAAAAAATTATGGCTAATGAGGGTTTAATGAAATAACCCTTCAAGGTATCAAGGGAATTTGCACGCTCACGTTCATGTTTTTTACAAGAGGGTTGGGTTTCGGAAACGGCGCCCAACATTAGATGGTATCAGAGCAAGAGGATAGTTAAGTTTTGATTCGTTTTCTGACAAGAACGATGATAGTTATGGTTTTCTCAAGAGGTTAGGTTCCAAAAACGGGTCCCATCAGAAAAGCTTCAGCCTTAAATTCAATAGATAGAGTTCATGGAGAGATCTTAGATGATGTAATGGATAAGATAACAGTTGTTAGACATCAACTATAAAAGATAAAGACCATGTGGGAAGATGATCTTAAGATAGTGGAGATTTTCATGGATATGGATGTATCATCCCTAGATAAATGTAACCATTTGTCTTGTTAGTTATGATGTAGTTAAATCCTATTACATAAAGAAATCTTAGGGGAAAATCACCACCATTTATGCAAATGCAATACATCCAAGCCAAGAATAAACTGTTATGATTTAGGATATTCCAGACCAAATATAAACTGGCAGCTGAAATAAGAGCTACTGCTCACATACTTGTTTAACAAGATTAAATCTTTGATTGTGGATACAAGTTAACTGGTATGATCAATATTTGTGCACGAAGGCATATTCAGAGTTACCTGGATATCTTGTGTAGAAGTTGCACTTGGAGCCCAGTCAGACCAATCAAATAAGCGTCACTCTTCTTGTTCAACTTCATTACTTAAAGGTAACTTGTATTGGAGTAACTCATTCCTAGAAGGGACTTTGTTTCCCTAGCAACAATTAAATCAAAGACGATTTAAGTTAAAAATCAGTGAATTGAAAACAGTTTGGCTGAATTTTAAAATCTCACTCACTCACTCACCAACAAACTAGAGGAGAAGACATGTTGATGTCGATGACATTAACTCATTAACTCATTTGGAAAAGTCACTTGCAACACTTTTAATTCAGAAAAAAGATAATCTAAATCCACATCTAGCACATTATCATAAGAAGTTTTTGTAAAATTAGTCAACATTCTCTTAATTGATTATCATCCAATGACCTTAACTTCTTTGAATCAAATACGAATCCAAAAATATTTTGAAATGTCATTAATTTCTCAAATTTATTCTTCAACGAAGTAATTGCCATATCCACAACAATTAGAAAGTAATAAATGCTGAAAGAATCATTGGCTGATTGTATTTCTCCATCGTGATCAAGTTCATCAAATTGTCTTTTCCTAATAATACAATGTTTAGTTGGAAATGTAGGCTCTATATTGATCGCATATGCAAGATTCATACTAAAGCCAAACTTTTCATCTTTATATTTCTCAAAAAAATCCATCACACCTTCTATTTGCTTTATGGTAGTATCAATGGACATAGATTTAGACTGCAATTTTTTCTCACCATGTTAGTAGCGAATAAAATAGCATACTAAATTACCATACCAAGTAAAAACTCAAAACTCTCAAGTATACTAACCAAACTTTCAGCTTCACTCTTTGACTTGGAATCATCACAAGATGTAGATAATTCCATCAAAGCCAATCTTATTTGAGGAGCTTGAAACCTAATAGCTTTCACCCTTTTTACTGGACTCTCCCAACGAGTGTTAGACAATGGTTTCATGGTTAAGCCTAAAACATTATCAAGTAAAACCTTTCACCTTTTATAAGAACTTGAAAATAATGCATATATGCATTGGACAGCTCCAAAAAGTGAAGCAGATTTAACATAAGAATGTGCCATATTACTAAGAGTAAGATTATGACAAGCACATGGCATATATAATGCTCTAGGATTTATTTCAAGTAATCATTTTTGAACGCCTTGGTGTTTTCCCTTCATATTAGAACCATTGTCATAACCTTGACCTTTATATTACAGACATTAATATCAATAGACTTAAATGCATTCAATAATTCATTGAAAAATCCTAATCCAAAAGTGTCATCTACCTTCAAGAACTCTAAGAAGTACTCCTCTATTTTTATTTTCTTTATTTGACATATTCACATATTGTACTAACAAACTCTTTTGTTCTTGATGACTCAAGTCTGGGGCACAATCAAGAAAGAATAGTATTTCACCTCTTTAAGATCCCTATGATAAAACTTCTAAACACTATAGGCCAACAGAGAAATCAACTCATTTAGAATTTTGTGACCAAGATAATGATGATGAATTTCATGATTTTGAATACGTCTAATATGATCTTGCATTATTACATCAAATCCAGCAATCATTAGGATTCGAAAATTTTGGTGTAAGCATTAAGGTTTAAAAAACATTTTTGGCCATACATATTTTAATGTAACTGTTAAAATTAAAAATATACTTTTTACTAAAAATATGAATTAATCTCATTACTATAAATATGAATGTATTATATTCATTTTGTCTAAACTTGGGAAAATAATTTGAATCAATCTATTCTAATTTGAAGTCAACGAACTTGGTCTGAGTTGATCGAACTTTGGATTAGACTTGGAATTTTTTCTAATTCAAATTCAAACTTGAGTTCACGTTGTCCAACCTGAGCTTAATCCAAATATTTTTAAATAAAATGATGTTATTTTCAATTTTTAAAATAAAAACTTAAATCATGTTTGATTAGGATCAAACTAACCAAGTTCAATTGCCCTTGACCTCAATCTTAGACCCTCTGGCCCAATTGTAACATCCCGTTCTCATACTAAGGGTTAGAATTTAGATTTCAATAATGGAGAGAATAGCAATGTGAGAGTTAGAAAAATTTGCATTTCATGCTCAGCAAAATGTCAGCATACATGCATGTGGGTTTGAATCTTTGCACACGTGAAAATAATTGTACATGCACTTATTGACATTCCGGGTATATTGAATAGTAATGGGATATATTGAGAATTGTGGTTATAGTGAATGAGTAGAATGAAATGGAGTAGAAAGACTAGAAATAAAAATTTAAGTGTTGGATTTAGTGAAGGAAAATATGTTGGAGAAGTTTACTGAGAATATATAGTATGGAATTTTTGAATAGTGGAGTAGAAAGTTATGGTCCTTATAAGGGGAGATGTTCAGGAGTATAGATGCATCGTCTGTAAAGATGTATCATCTGTAAAGACATATCGTCAGTGATGACATCATATTGTCTGTGAAGATGTATCATCTGTAAAGACGTATCATCTGTGATGATGTCATATCGTCTGTGAAGATGTATCGTCTGTAAAGATGTATCGTCTGTGAAGACGTCGTATTGTCTGTGATGACGTCATATCGTCTGTGAAGATGTATCGTCTGTGAAGACGTCGTATTGTCTGTGATGACGTCAAGTTGACTCTGCTTCTTCTACTTTTTGCTTCGTCTGCTTTCTTCTTTGTCTGCTTTCTACTTCATCTGCTTTTTTGCTTCATCTGCTTTTTTCTTCATCTGCTTTCTGCTTCGTCTGCTTTTTGCTTCATCTGCTTTCTGCTTCGTCTGCTTTTTGCTTATGTGACCGAAGATTTTTCTTCTGTACACTATTCATCTAATGCTATCGTCTGTTCCATTTTTGACCTTACAGGCGATATAATTTGTCTTTAATGTCTTCATCAAAGATGTAGACATTGAAGTCCTCTTTCCAACCCTTCTAGAATGATCTCAATCCAATATCCCTAGAGAGAGTTATACTAATTGTAAAATAGCTTCTGTGTACTATTCATAACCTTCTTCCTGTAGTCACTGTTCATTTTGTATCGTCTGGTCCAAAGTTGATTCTTTAGACGATAGAATTTGTCTCCAAAGTCTTCATTAAAGTTGTAGATCTAGAAGTCTCCTTTCAAAATGTTTAAGAATGACCTTGATCCGACATCTATAGTGAAAATTATGCCAATTGTCCCACGACGGGTGCAATATGAATTTAGGACAAAACCTTGACTGATTCATTCGGACATAACTTTATTATCTGACCTCCAAATGAAGTGATTCTTGAACCATTGGATTCATAAGACATTTGTTATACCTCTCCAAAAATATTGGTAGCATTATAAATTGATTTGAAAAATATTGATTGAACGAAAGTAAGGGGATCGGTTGGAACAGTGAACTGATGTTGTTTCACAGAACATACTTCGGTATTTTAATTATTTATGGATTTGCAGAATACGAAATTGAATGATTTTGTTGTAAATGGGAACATAAGACATAGGGGAACATGTTTCTAGCAGAGAGTGTTGTGAAATAACTTCAGTATCATGGTCAGAAAGAACATGCAAAGTTGACCCGAAATGATGTTTTATGAAAAAATCTGGAAGTAATTTAATAGGTTATAACTTGTGATTGCAATGGTATTATTGAGTTTTAAACTTAAGTACAAATCTTACTTAAGTGAGTTTTAATAAGAGGAAGTGGATAAGTGGCTAAGAATTGGACAGGTGTCCCAGTTGTAAAGTTGAGTTTTAATAACCTTGAAAGACAAGTTACTGTACTTGCCTTCATTTCTTTCTCTCGAAGTTTCTTTCTCTAGTGTTTCTTCAACACAGAGTTTTCATCAAAAACTCCACCAAAGCTAAACTAAGCTTACCCTTATCTTCTACTATTACCACTTTGTCATCTTTTTCTGCTGCATCAAGAAAACCTGACCCAAACCCTTTGTATGATGAAGTACGTGAGTTGCATGAGAGTTAGGGCTTTGTGATGGTTGAAGCTTTTAGAGTTTTAATAAGTAAGTATCGTGTGAATTCTTATGAAAAGATTGAATATGAGATAAAAGGGATGATTTATCTGACATAAAATAGCCATGAAAAAAGTGGTCATTTTCATGAATACAGTACAAACTAGATAAAATTTCAGATGTGTTGTTTTTACGTATTTGGGGATACTTATGTAATATGATGGTGTAGAGATGATTTTGAGTAGAAAGATCATTGAATACATGCAGGAGAAGAGTACATAAATTTTGAAAGTGATAAGGATTTATATGCTCTGTTTTCCCTTCTAATTGTATATATATATATATATATATATACATACATACACATAAGTGAATATTTTTGAAAAATTGAGGATGAACAAATATAGGATTAAAGTTAAGGAAATCGGAGAGAGAGAGAGATGATATCATGTTTTCAGTGGGATTGAAATGGAAGGCTGCTAGGGATAAATTAGTGAATGAATTGTTGACATCAAAGTATCAAAGGTATAAGTATGTTTGGGGATAACCATATTCACATGATTGAGTGATTGATTTATGAAATGAAAATGAGCATAAGATATGAAGTTGGTAAAGTACCCAGGATTGTCATTGAGAATGCATTGTACATAGTCCATATAACTATTTGTGCATAAATGAGTTTTGTAACGTGTGTAAATTGTGTATTGCATAAATGGGATGTGCAAGATAAACACCAGCATTCAGGCGTTTCCAAAATTTGGAAGCAGATGCTAATCTGGAGCGTACTGTAAGTAGAACGAGATGGTCTTACTTTATTGTTTGTTATTTGAATTTTGTATTAATTGACTACTAAATCATTATGTGAATGTGATTGATTGTGATGGTTTCCGGACAAAAGGTCCGATGAATGTGATGTATTAATGAAATATTGAAGTGCTACTTGTATGTGAATGAGATGAAATAAGTGTGCATAATATGATAGTTAAATGCTGGACTCCGGTCTAATGACAAATGTGTTTTGAATGTGCATTTGCATGTAAATGAAAAGTGAAACTCAACTCTAATGTTGAATGCCGGACTACGATCCGATGATATGTGAATGTGAGTGGATGTGGATCATGCAAATGTGACTGGTGCATTTCATTTCATGAATGCATGAAACATAATGGTTGTTGTGACCAGAGTAGCCACCAATTAGAGCTTAAAGCTCAATGAGTGAAAATGAGCTTTGAGCTCAAAAGTGAATCAGAGCCTCAGGCTCAACGTTTAATGAGCCTTGTATCTCCCAAGCGGATAAGGGATAATTATCAATGAGCGCTATATGGGACAGTTTAGGCACTCAGTCACAACAAAGTAACAAATAGAAAGTAAGTCTCATGTGCTCTACACATGCATAACATGAGTGGTTAAATTGTATTGAATGTAGAGTATAAAATGTGTAATGATGTGAATTATGTATTACGTGATTAGGTGAGCCGTCGATGATGGTCACTCATTGAGTTCGCAAAATTCACCCAAAATTTGCAAAAAAAAATTCAAGATTAGAAGAATACCCCGTTTGGCCAACAGGAGTATACCTACAGCATTCAAGTGAAGGATAGAGATCGGGATCAGTTCGCGTCTGTATTGCATTTCTCTATTTTGTATTAAATTGTATATTCCACAATTTTTTGTATAAATTTGTATTCAAAATGACTAAAGTGTTTTGTATTTATGAAAGGGCCCAAATGGCTATTGAAAATTTTATTGATTGTATTGTGTTGATTGAAAATGTTTATGAAGGAAAGTGGGCCTTAATTGGTTATGGATTTTCGCATATTGTGTTTGTGGTTTCAAAAAAAATTATACTAATTTCTGAATGATTGAGTGCTCTAGCACGCCACCCTAGCGGGGTACGGACTCGGATATCACCCACGATATCGGGTTCGGGTCTTGCGAGAGTGGGGTGCTACATGCTTCCTTCATATCGCCTTCGCCATCGCTGTTGTGCCTTGGTTTCCACCGCGTCGTCTGCTTCTTGCAAGCTAGTCGCCCTTTGCGATTCATGGGCTTTTTAATCACCCTATTGATGCCAATAATTGGCATCGCTCGTCGTTAGTGGCATTGTGAGTAACCCACTGGTGTTGATACCACTAATGATGCCAAATAGTGGCATAATAAGCGACCCACTGGGTCACCACCCTCGTCGCTTATTCACTAAATATGGGCGATTGTTCGACAAACACAAGGCAGAACACACAAAAATTTCAAATCCAAAAACAAGGGAACACACTGATTCGTGGATAGAAGTAATCATGCATAAAAGGCAGAATGTGTGTTTTCCAGAATATTCAACGTCACAAAAAACAAAAACCAACAACCACAAGACATATGCAGGTAGCCTCATTCCAATTTCCAGAATCAACCAAAAACATAAATGCAATTGTAGGCCACACGCATGTTATTCTTATTTAGCAATCAAAATAGCCACCAACAACAATGTTTTTGGCTATTGAAAATTTCCGGATTTTCAAAACAATTATGTTCCTCGGGTCTTTTAGGATTCTAATATGAACTTTTCAGATTTCTGGGTTTATAATATGAACTTTTCATATTTTTCAATTCCAAAATTATAAGATAAATCATAAGCAAATAATTTAATCAAATTATAGAAATAAAGCTTTCTCTAATACCACTATTGGGAAACCAAGTTGAGATCCGATCCCTACTGTAGCAGAATAATCACGAATTTTTTTCGTGACTTTTGATTTCCCGAAAACCAAGATTTCTTTAATTCTATAAAATGATTAGCATAAATCATAATAAAGCCGAAACTTAATTCGTACCTTATTCCGAAGCTTAATCTTTGTCTTGTCGTATCTCCCAAAATGTTCCTAAAACTGATCCGTCTCAACTACCATAGCCGCACAAATGTCTGACCTCTAATGGTATCCACAGAATGAGTTGAGAGAACTCCGTAACTCTTACAAAGAGGGTTAAGCAAGAATTACTAACTCTATAGAGCTTAAGCCTATTTATAATAAGCTTTTGATGTTTTAGTAATTTAATTGAAATTAAATTCTAATTTCAATTAAAATTTAATTAGAATTACAATTATTTTTGATTAAATACCAATTATGCCCATATAAGATTCAATATCTCATATTGATCCTTATTTATTAAATATGTTATATTTAATCATAAATTTTCTCAATCTTTATAATCAAGTCCAACTTCATTAAATTAACTTTGTTCTCTTCAACCAATTCTATATGTGAGACCCATTAGGTTCTCAAATATGTTGGCAACGATTATAAAATCTAATTTTAATTTATCTTTAATTCTCCAATTAAACAATTTATAATCATATATCAAGATTGGCGTCTAACAACGCATCATGATAACCCAAATATTTAAGAATGTCAAAGTAATTTTGACTAACCTTTCCGTATATAAATTTTCTGTATAATTAAATCCTTTTATTAAACAATGTTCCGATGAGACATAGAGCATGAAGTTAATGTCTACTTTATTTTGAGTCTAATTATATTAGTTCTTCGCCATTAGCTATCAATTTAATTAATGACATTTATAAACTATTTACAAAATATCATTTTACTTTGGCCAAGGATTTCTTGAATTAATACTAATCGAGAACAACGAAGCGTTCTCTCTAATTATTTTAGGGTGATGAATCCTATTTTAATCACTCAACTATCTCCATATAGTTTATGCTACATCCAATGACTACCGATTAAACGACCTATGGTTAAATAGATCATATAGAGTATCAAAACATAGCAATCCCCATAAATAATAACTTTGATGATCCAAGTAAAAGGATCACTTATACAATTATCACAATAAGAATTCCATAGACGTACAAGTAATGTTCCAAATGGATTTCTCATATCAGGTCTATTCAGTGAACTTGTTCTCTAGCAAGCACCCACACGTTTGTTTAAGTATCTCTATACTTTAGCCTATGAGATCGACTACTTCCTTCATAAGGAAAAACAAAACGTGTGCTAGTCTTTTTACGTTCTATTAATGTCCAATCTTAATAGAACAATGACTAGGAACATTTAGAAATAATACATAAATGCAATATGAATCTCATAATTATAGTCTCATGATAATTTCATTTGTAATGTACAATTATCCTATGAACTTTATCATATACATCTAAACATGTACAAGATAAATAATGCTTTTAAATAATTTGTCACTAAACTACAACCAAAGCAATTGGCTGTAGGGCATTAAACATCATATCTACCGTGGGAAAAGAAGATGTCAGATCTAGGTACCCATCAACTTCAAAATGAACTGCTAGCATCCCTTGTTTCTTAACTTGGAGTTCGGTTACATAATGATTGTAGGTGTACACAAAAATGTTAAACCAAACTTTGATTTCCCACATGTAATCATATCGTATCAACTCTCGACTTTTTTTCCCTTTGAAATAAGGATCCTCTTGATAGCAATTGGAATAGGAGTGACGTGTAAGCTGTTTACTTTTATTTCATAATTTTTAGTCCATAATTCCGATAGTACCAGTCCTAACTCTTAAGAACTCCATGTTAATAATCGGTAACGATGCCTGCCTTGAGTTGGTCTTGTTTTACCATATATACTACTAATTAGTGTTCTAACTGTCCCCCTCTGCGAATTTTCAGTATGCAAAATAACGGGGTTGGTGGTGTAAATATTGGGATACACTGCACCAATGTGGCTTCAGTTTGACAATTGCCATTTGTGTATTTTACTACTGGTCATCCCAATTATGCTTTTCTCAACCTTTTCGCCAAACTTTTCGCTGCTGCGAGTCTAGATGATCAATAAAGAAAGATCACGGAACTGGGAGGCGCGAGCAGTGGTCTCTAAAGACACTTTACAAGTCCCAGAGGTGCTCAGGTAAAAACAGCTAGGATCTATAACAAAGCTCCACGCAACACTTCATAGCTCATACTAAACTCTAATGGAGAAGGTACACTAGTTTCTTACTTTTCTTAATTAGTGAGGTTGAGGCCAAGCCCTTTAAGGCTCAATGGCAGAAGATAAACTAAAATTAAAAAAGAATTCCTGGCAGTTTTTCTCTCCTGAAGCTCATCTGGCGTGATAAAGTCAGGCCATTTAACCAGCTGGAACATTAAAAAAAGGGAAAAACTGAACTATACGCTCCTAGTCCATACATAGACTAAGGCATCAAATCCACACAAGAAGCATAGAAACGTAACTAACCTAAAGAATTGCATGCACAGAAGCATTTGCACATTGTTTTGGATACCTGGATACATGCAGTGTCTATATGTATATGTAGATGCATTTACTGGCATACAATTGAGGAAGAGTATTTGCCCATCACATAGTTTTAAGAGAGTACATACGATAGTAGCATATAAAAGATTTTGGTCACCATGAACTGATCACTCTCTCCCTTTGGAAGTCAAAATTAGTAGCATCATAAGAAACTAGTGCAGAAGAGAAATTGATAAAGAGTAATAATAAAAATGTTGCTTTGTTAAATCATTCTGAAGAACAACATAATCATACAACTGTATAGCATCTATCGTGCTTCATTTAAACCCTAATTACCAGTTACAACAGTCGGACAACTCCAAATGTCAAAACTCAACATTCAGGTTGAATAACCAACGCGTGGAAAATGATACATCTCAGCAAATTTCAAGCACAACTGGCGGTCTCTCTCATCCCCCCAGCCTCCCCAACCCTTGAACCCAGCTTTATATCCTGGTTGATGCTCATAGGTATGCACATCCCACTTTGGATCAATGTTGGTCACCTTATCTTTTTCTTCTACTGCAATATTCACCACACCATTGTCAATGCATGCACCCTTCTCCTCATTACCCTGATGCAATCCACACTTCCCAAAATGAACAGCACTTGTCCTGGATGCCCGCAGGGTGTAAACAGGACCACCAAAAGAGGGATAAACTGTAGCCCACATTGTTATATCCCAATTATAATCGTCGAAGAAACAAAACTCCCTTGCTTTCAGATGGATTTTTCTCCAGACAGTTCGATTAAATGAATAACCAACATTTCCCATTCTCTCAGCAATTAAACTACCCCGATTTTCCCCTCTTGAATTTACATCAGAAGGAGCTAAATTTGCAGCATAACAATTTGGACATTTCTGAAGCTTCAACTTGCTCAACATCTGCAAGCTCCGATACGCATTAGGAAAAATGAAGTGATCTTCTTCTATAAAAAGAATATGGCCCTCATGTCCTTTTGTTTCCTCGAGTCCATCCCACACGGTGTTCATCATCCACCACCAATGATGCTTCAGCGACACTATCTTTGGCAACCTGTGGTTTCCATATTGATCAGGATTTCCCTCACAATGTTTCTTAACTGGATCATCTTTGTCTTTACAGTCATGTGGTGAAACACCAGGGAAACTATCAGGAAAGACATGAGGAGAATATGGAGCAAATATTTGCTTCACTCGGCAAAACTTGATGCTTTGCACAATTCTATTCATTTCCTCAAAGTATCCATCATGACTAACAATGAGTAAAGTCTCATTAATACCAACTACTTTCGACAAGCTTTCCACAACTACCTTCAAGTACTGGGGCCTATTATGAACGTACAAGACAATGGTTATATGATTCTTGGCCAGATTTGGATACAGATCTTTGTTCCTCGGAGGTAATTGATTAAGTCTTTCCAATCGAATGGACAATTCACTCTGTCTAGGTATAGTAAGTTTAACTCCGACTCTAGAATAGTTGTAACTGAAACTCAAACCGTCGTTCGAATACTGTGAAATTGATACTGAATTTGTTTCCAGTAAAACAATCAGTAGCAGAACACATAACAATATCACCAGAACTAGAGACACAAAGCGCTGAACGGCCACAGTTTTGAAGCGCAGTTTCTTGCCATTAAAAGCCATGGTAAACAAGATATAAACAAGTATCAACTACGTTCCGTTACAATTACAGGCACAAGATAGGCAACAAATTCATACTGAAGAAAGGCCAAACTTGATGCAACAGGATGAGAAAGCCAAAGTGTAAGGGTGAAGAACCTCTAAGAACTCTCTAAACCTACGATTGAAGCATCTTCAGCTTCTTATTCTCCAAAACCCAGCACTAAAGTTTCCTGCTTTCTTCAGTCGGCGATCAGATGCATACAAATGAAGAAGCTTTAGCTGCCAAAACCCTTCCTTCACCTCTTACAAAGCTACGAAACGAAAAGCGAGCAATCAATAAGTAACAAAAGGATTAAGAAAAGAACAAACCCACTAGATTTTAGTAGTAGACTGCTTCAAAATGAACGTATCTTAAACGATCAAAAGATTTGGGTCACAAAGTTGACCGACTAGGAGAACATAAGTTGGGAAACAGAACAAAGAGGCCAATAGGCCATAGGCGCTTTCTTAGGACGACTCTGGCATTTGTTAGCTTAATTGGAGAAAAAAGATCTATGGTTCTTATTAGTCGTGGATGTCGCTGTCAAGAAACGGCAACTTCCAGGCGTAGTCTTCTCTTAAAAGCAAGCTCTATTTCATTTATTGATCTAAGTAATCAAAGTCGTATGTTAATTATACTTTAGTTGCCTATCGTTGAAATCACGCATAAATTAAAGTGGACGAGCCAATACATAAAACGATATTTGTGCTTCTCATCTTATTAGTAAAACATATTAATGTATTTTAAAAAAAACATATTAATTAGAACCCAATGTATATTTTTCCCTAAATATGAATATCAAAATCTTTTATATAGAAATTGAAGGTGAATTAAATCACAAAAATACCAATATGTGAGTACAAGCACAAAAGAGTAGATTGAGCTGCAATTCGGACAAAAGTATACAAAACTGTGTAAACGCACCATAGAAAATGATAATACAAATGCTGTTCTACTTATTAGCTCGAACACCAACTTGAAACGAATAATTACTAGAAGAGTTGACATAAAGCTAATCCAAATGATTAGAATGTGTTCTACTTGCATTGCTCTGGTCTGCTGTGATGCGTTTGGTTTTGTAGGGAAAATTAGGAAGTGAAGGATGATTTAGATGTGGTTCCGAGCTGCTGCACTTATAATTGACTTTTTTTTATAAATAAGAAAATTTAAATTAACGGAAAAATATGTACATCAAGAAATGGCCAAAGCAACAGTTCCTAACCCCAACTAAAGGTACAAATAGCAGCATGAGGAGTCTTAGAACTGTTCCCCTCGACAAACAACACACTCAAAACTGAAAACAACCAGCAACCACAGCTCCCAAATAAAAGACAAGATTACCAGCAATACAACCAATTCAAGATAACATACTCAAATACCAGATTATGCAATCAATTACAGAACTCTCGGTTAAACAGTAAGAGTGGCTCTCCTATGGAGAGAGTGACAAAGGTATGGAAATTGTAGTAACCATCACAGCTGCAAGGCATTGCACTGATACTAGCATCCAAGAAGAGTTGGTGAGGAAAACACAATTTACGGTCGATCATCGCAAGGGGTACCTGCATAAAAAAGAAAGAAGAAACAAGAAAAGGAAGAACTACCTTCTCTCGATGTTTAAGCTGAGTTATTCCAATACTTGGAAGATCACTTTAGTAATAATATTCCCCTCTTCCAAGGCTGCATTTTTGAAAGTTCTAAGGTTTCTTTCAGACCATAAGCTGTAAACAATAACCGCGAGAAGAATGGGGAAAATGTTAAGGTCAATGTGTCTGTGGCCTTGGCGCTGGCTGAGCCATTGGAGAACAGATGGAAGGTTGAGCAAGTGAGGAATGTTGAGCTGAAAGTGGGAGAGGCAATGTAACCACACTGATTTGGAGAAGGAACATTGAAAAAAGAGGTAGTTCGAAAACTCATTGTCCAAAAGGCAAAGAGAGTAATGATTTGGGATATAAGTGTACCGGAGCTGGTCCCTAGTCTGGAGTTTATTAAGGACTAAAATTGACTAAAATTGAAAACAACTAGATCATCTTTGGTCAAACCTCATATCTTGTGTATCCATTCCACTATTTTACTCCCTAAACCTTTTACACATTTTAGATTAAAGAGGCTTAGGATGTTTCTCTATATGTTTGGAGAAAATGATCAACTAAAAAAAAATGATCCAAGAATTCATTATCTCTATTGCAAAGAATGATTTGAAATATTAAACTTGAACTTGTCCTTTGTTCTTAACTTTCATATAATTGCCAACTAGAGTACAAGGAGGTCTTGAAAATATTACATTCTTATCATACTAATTTATGTCAAGATACCTACTGATTCTCTTATAACATTCATATTAAAGTTAGAGCTAACTATGTAAACTCTAGGATTAAAACAAAGTAAATTTACAATCAGTTTATATAGAATGATTACTTACTATATGACTATGTTTTTTAGATAATTAAAAAGTGTTTCCCAATTATCTAATAATGGAAAAATTGTACATTAATCACAATATAAGAAACACACATTTGTTATGATTTTACTTATTCTTAAAAGAAAATTTTATTGTTTAATATTGTATAAGAAGTACTCATGTTTAATTAAATAGTCTTTACGATCCCTTTTAATAGTTTTTCTTTTGATAATTCTTTTGGTGGAACCGATATATGCAATAGTTTTAAACATAGATAGTGATATACTCTGTTTTTATTCTATAGGAGATTTCTCGTTCAAGTCATTTTATTTAAAATTTTCTTATTTTGGTCTTCTTAAGATTGAAAATTTTCCCATATAGTGTTTTTAGTTAACTCGTTTAATAAAGATGAAAATATGGAGTGTCATGTCACTTATTTCTTTTTTTTTTTTTGGGAAAAAATTTGAATGTATTAAACCTTAAAGGCAGCTCAAAATGTTTCGAAAATGTACAAGTTATGATACTCTACGGTAGTGACTATCAAGACGTGTAAAAGTACAAATAAAAAGGTCTTAATCAAGTACTAAACATCTACACATTCCAATAGGTAAGGAGGTATTGTTGATGCTAAAGTTGCTGCTTTTGTAAGGTGATCTATAGCCGAAAAGCATTTTTAACTATACTGTTTATATAGTTCAATTGCTAGATTTGATCACTGTTGAGTTTGTCTAACTTAGTAGATGTGCTAACTTAGCAGCTAAAGCACATCTACTAAGTAGTTCCTTGCAGATGTCTCTAATGTATAGGCACTGGAAGAATAGATTTTCAGTTGTTTCCTCAGCAGATTTGCATAAGCAACACCAGTTGGTAAGGGATGTATATTTTCCAATTCTGTCAATTGTTCCTAATGGCCTTTCATAGCAATCCATAAAGTAAAAGCTACTACACGTAGAAGGTAACTGGACCAGATAGCTTTGGTCTAGGATAGCTTAGGGAGATGTTTGATCATCCATTTCTTGCAAGAAGAACCAAAGAACTTGCATCATTTCCATCAAAAGGACTTAAAGAATCTTCAAACACATTCTTCAAATTGATTATGAAAACATGAAAAATTAAGAAAATCAAAGTATTTCCTTTTTTAATTGTTGTTATGTATACAATTTACTCATTTTTCTGACAATAACATGTATTTTATATTTTAGACAGTTTTTGCTTCTCAATATATGTGAAGTTTCTTAAATTGTTTCTTCTAGTTAGAGGATTTTTTTTTAAAACTTATTAGGAGTTTGTACATTACTTGAAAGTTTATGCATGTAGATAAATGCTCTATTTTGTTTATTATGTTTTTCTATTTTTTGAAAAATAAATAAATTATCATTAGGATAGTGTCAAAATGGTTACGATCAAGCCATTCATAGGAAAAAATCAAGGCATAAACTAGGAACAAACTAAATCAAATTATAAACTAAACACTACAAGAAATAGGACATTTGGCTACATTTTCTTACGCTAAAATTTGAAAATTGTAGCTAAAAGTTACAATTTTGTTACAAAATTTCAAAATCGTAGCCTATTAAAGTAGTATGTCCAATAATAAAAATTTCACAGTTTTTTTAACCATTAGCTACGTTTAATATAGGCTATGTTTTATATTCGTAGTTAATAAGTTTTGGCCATGTTTTCCAACTATGAACAACCTTTCTTTGGAAAACTTTTTTATCCACAAAAATAATTTTTGTAGCTAATAACTTTTGGCGACATTTTTAACTATGAACCTAGTTTCGTAGAAAAATATTTTAGCTATGAAAAAACTCAAACCTATTCTAGACGCCAAAACTATTGGCTACATTTTAAAAATTTCATAAGCAAAATTTTTTAGCTACAATAATATTTTTGTAGTGTAAAAAAGAAGAATCCAAAAACAATGAAAATTACGTCGTTTTCTCCACTAAAACAACATCATTTTTTTTATATTGATAACCTAAAATCATCCATCTCCACTGGTTTTTCATGTTCTGTCTTTGTATTTCAATTGCTCCAACAATGTCTTTGTCTTCCTTAAGTTAGGCAACATGTTTCATGTGTATTTTACATTTGATTTGCTTATGTTTGTGGCTCTAGAAGGAGTAGAAGAAAAAGAGAAATGGCTTGATGAAAGAATTTTTGAAATTCAACACGCCTTCTACATACATCATGCTTTGGTACATTTTTTGATTTCAAGTATTGGCAAGTCTTATAATGAAAACTTTCAATACGGCAAGTATACAGATCGTTACTTGTATTACGAAAGGTATCATTTCCACAAGGATTAATAGACACCTAACATCTTGAATAAAACTTTGTCTAAGGTACTAAAGATTGACTTAAAGTAAAATAAATAATTGAAATTGAAACAACTAATAAAACTAAACACGTAAATAATTGAACAATTAAACTACCAATAAAATTAAGGTTGATTGAAGGTGAAGACTTAGGAATTATTTATTGTGCCCAAATTAAGTTCTAAAAATTACATAGGCTATCCTACTCGCAAGTATACGAAGTAATTGTAGTGATACCTAGGATCATCTCCCACGGAGGTGAAATTGGTTAACTAAAATTAATTTTGAATTAAAAATAAAACAATTCAATCCTAAACATTCTATCCCGATTTGTTTAGTGACAGCTTTAAAGAAAATCACAAAATTAGAATGAAAAGAAAAATGATTAAATCTCCTATGCATGATTAAGGGAAATTATTGGATAGTTATTTTATTAAAATTAACAGTTGGGTTCTAAATTAACTCGCATAATGAACTAATCTAACTTTTGTGTTCAACAAGTTATCATCCTAATTAATTACGACCACTAATTACCACTTAAGTTAATATATTTCTAGTTCTTAACCTAAACGCCCTTAGTTTCTCATTTCGAATTAAACTTCTTCTCTTGATCCTTCTTTTAATACTAAAATGATGCAAGGTTTGGTCATGCCATTACATCCATTCGGCTTACAAACCACAACAATTAATAAGACAACAAAACAGTAACTCATTCATGCATAGTTTGTAACACCCAAATACCCCCTGGGAGAATATGTGGATGCCACCCAAGACCGTACAATCAAATCAGACTAGTGCACACACAACATCTCAAACAGTGCTTCCAATA
>JANZLC010000009.1:8225169-8237805 GCA_026413385.1 Erythroxylum gracilipes
AGTTTGGTCCACTTACGGGCTCACTTAGTGGAGAATTTTAGTGTTAAGATCCTTGCACTCTTGTTCTGCCATTATTTGTCTATTATCACTCTCTGTTTTCCTGGGTTTACTATCATTGGCATGCTTCTTGGTTAAATTTTTTTTCCCCTAAATTTCATCTGCAAGATAGAATTGCATGTGAAATTATGTTTGTTTGCATGAGCCACCTGCAACGGAATTTTGATTTTCCATTACTGGAATTGATTCTCTTTCAGAAACACATACAACGTTGCCATATTTGTATGTCTGGAAAGGAATGCTATCGATTACTACAGGTTAGTTATTTATATATGGATTAACCTTTTGGACAACTAGTTAGACGTTCAACTAAGATGTTCGCATATTGTATTCCTCAAGTCTGTTTTGTTGTCTGGTCTTTTGCTTTTTACTTGAGTGAATGACCTTAATTTGTTTAATGCAGGAGAGAAGTGTTATGAAAGATAACTTCTCACTTAGCATATACCTTTGTTATTTGGTATATGCCCCACTTTACATTGCTGGGCCAATTATAAGCTTTAATGCATTTGCTTCACAGGTCTGTAACTTGTTATACTATCTTCTTTATTTGTACTAGAATCCTCAATATTTGACTGATTTTGATTGTTGTATTAAAAATAACCACATAGCTGCGTAGAATCTTATTGAAGAAATAATGGAGAAAGCATAAGTTGTTTGGACAGGGGATCTTGAAATGTTATAGGTATTTATGCAAGCTTTTTAAGCAATCTAGGTTAGGTCATGGGTGTAGAAGTGCTTCTAATCAACCTATTGCTGAACCTGGAGCATAAAATTCTGCTTACTGCATAGAATTTTGAATTTGGTATAGTATATAAATTCACAAATAAATAAAAATTTATTATTAAAAAATGGGATAATGTAGTTTTGAGGAATAAAATTATTTTCTGCTTATCATAAAAAGGTTACAGCGCTGTAGCATAAATACAATGTAGGAATCACCTAAAGAAGGAAACTACTAACTAGGAAACTAAATAAACTAATTTACAGCTGTATCTACTCACTAATTACAGAATATTTCCTTTCCTTTTATATCTAAACCGACACTCCCCCTTAAGTTGGGGCATATATATTTATAGGTCCCAACTAGCTAATGATTCCATCAAAGCTTGGCTTGAACAATCCTTTTGTAAGGATATCAGCTACTTGTTGTGTGATTGGAACATACGGCATGCAAATCAGTCCATTTTCTAGCTTTTCTTTGATGAAGTGACGGTCAATTTCACATGTTTAGTCCTATCACGTTGCATGGGATTGTTAGCAATGCTAATGGCAGCCTTGTTATCGCAATATAGTTTCATAGGACCATCCAATGGTAGTTGTAGCTCCTCTAGTACTCGTTTGAGCCAAATTGCCTCACAAATTCCATTGTCCATAGCACGGAACTTTGCTTCAGCACTGCTGTGAGCCCCTACATTTTGTTTTTTACTCAGCCAAGTCACTAGATTTCCCTGTACACATGAGCAGTGTCCACTAGTAGATCTTCTGTCAGTGACCGAACCCACCCAATTTGCGTCGATAAACACTTCAACAATTCTTTAAGCCTTCTTCTCAAAAAATAGTCCCCTTCCTGGAGATCCATTAAGGTATCTCAGAATGCGGTAAGTTGCTTCCAAATGAACCTTCTTAGGAGAGTGGATAAATTGATTGATCAAACTGACAACGAAAGCAATATCTGGTCGTGTATGAGACAAATAGATTAACTTCCCAACCAATCTTTGATATCTCCCAACATCAACTGGGTCACCTCCAATGTCACTAAGTTTTTCATTGGGGTCTACAGGCGTGTCAGCTGGCTTACAACCTATCATAAAGCAGATCTACTACATATTTCTGTTGGCTTACCACGATCCCCTTCTTTGATCTTGCAACTTCCATTCCCAAGAAATACAGTGGTCCCAAGTTTTTAATCTCAAATGTTCTTGCCAGACTAGCCTTCAAGTTGTCGATTTCTTCATGATCATCACCTGTGATGATGATGTCATCCACATATACCAACAAAACAATCATCATCCCACTTTCCTTCCCTTTCAAGAATAAGGTGTGATGAGTTTGACCTTGAGAATATCCTTGTTGTTTCATTAAACTTGTAAATCTTTCAAACCAAGCTTGAGGTGATTGCTTCAAACCATATAGTGCCTTTTTTAGCTAGCACACTTGGGATCCAAACTCAGCCTCAAAGCCGGAAGGAGGTTCCATAAACACTTTTTCTTCAAGTTTTCCATTCAGGAAAGCATTCTTCACATCTAGTTGGTGTAGAGGCCAATCTAGGTTCACTGCAACAGATAATAGAACCCTCACTGTATTGAGTTTTGCCTTTGGAACAAATGTTTCAGTGTAATCCACGCCATAAGTCTGAGTGAAACCTTTTGCTACTAATCCTGCCTTGTATCTCTTGAGCGTTCCATCAGAATTATACTTGACTGTGAACACCCATTTGCATCCTACCAACTTCTTTCCAGCTGAAAGAGCTACTTTTACCCATGTCTGATTCTTCTTAAGAGCATTCATTTCCTCTAAAACTGTTGCCGTCCATTCAGGAACTTGTACAGCTCCTTGTATAGACTTTGGAATTTCCACAAGATTAAGATGTGAGATAAAACAAGAAAAAGAAGGAGACAAGTTTTGAAGAGATACAAAGTTAGACATAGGATATTTGATAGTGCATTTCTTAACTCCTTTTCTAAGAGCCATGGGTAAATGCTTATCAGACTTAGGAAGATCAAGATTAGACTCAAGATTTAATGGAATAGGATAAAGAGAAATTGTACCTAGTCGTGGGCCTTTTTCTGTGCTATGCATAGGCATGGCTGGCTATATTGCTTTTGGTAGGAGCTTCCTAGAGTATGTTTGACCAAATTTCTTGTCATATTTTGGAGTATGTTATGTGGCATCATGGTTTCTAGTTATGACGGATTCATTATCAAAATTATTTGCGTTTAAATTTGAATCATTGCCTTGACTGTTTTCCTTTTCCAAATTGTTTTCCTCTTCCAAATTATGGTTAAGATTCTGAAAATGATTTCCTACAGATTGAAAATTCACACTTAAAAAAATCCAAAGCAGCCATACTTACCACTGAATCTTCCTGACTCCCCCTGACCGAATACTCCCCCTGAAGAGGAGGAGAGGAAAAAAGTGTTTTTCAAAAAAAATGGTGTCCATTGTTACAAAATATTTTTTAAAAATTGGATCAAAACATTTATAGTCTCTTTTGAGAGGCTGAATACCATAAAAAGGCACACTTTCTTGCTTTATGATAAGGTTTTGTCTTCTTTTTTTTTTAATCTTGATTGGAGACAAAAACATGCAACCGAATATCTTGAAGGGTAAATCCAAAAAAAGTCTAGGATCAGGGTTATGTTCGCGAAACTTTTGTATAGGAGTTTCAAATTGCAGGATTTTAGAGGGCATATGATTAATTAAGAAAACAGCAATTAAAAGAGCGTCACCCCAAAAAGTTTTAGGCACGTTATTTGAAAACAACAATGCTCTTGTGGCGTCAAGTAAATGTCTATTTTTCCTTTCCGCTACACTGTTTGGTTGTGGTGTGTCAACACAAGAACTTTCCTGTATAATCTCTTTTTCAAAAAATTTTTTTTGCCAAAACCTTGGAAAAATATTCCCGGCCATTATCGCTCCCAAAAATTCGTGTATTTGCATTAAATTGTTTTTGAACCATATAGTGAAAATTTTTTAAAATATCAGCAACTTCATGTTTTTCTTTCATCAAAAAAATCCAAGTGAGTCGTGTGTGATCATCAATGAAAGAAACAAACCATCTTTTGCCAAAAAAAGTGGGAATCCGTGATCGACCCTAAATATCACTATGGATGAGTTGAAATGGCTTAGATGAAACGTAAGGCTGAGAGGGATAAGAAGATTTGTGATGTTTTGCTAAAGCACATGCTTCACGTTGAAACGAAGATGGATCTTTGTTAATAAATAACTTAGGAAACAAATGTTTCAAATAGAATAAACTGGGATTTCCCAAACGAAAATGCCATAACAAAACATCTTGATCGCTAGACATAGACTCTAACTTATAATAAGAATTTTGTACAGCCATACTTGAATGCAATCCATCTTCAAAGTAGTACAACCCTCCACATTCCTTAGCACTGCCAATCATCGTCCCCATAGCTAGGTCATGGAAAAAACACACAGAAGAGGAGAAATTAGCTTGACAGTTAAGGTCACGGGTGAGTTCACTGATGGACAGCAAATTGCAGGACAATTTAGGCACATGAAGGACATTGTAAAGGATAATTTTGGCTGAAATTTTGACAGTTCCACTGCCGGCAATGGCAGCAAATGTGCCATCTGCAATTTTGATTTTTTTTATTTCCTGTAGCGGGGTTATAAGAAGAAAAAAATTGAGAGCAATATGTCAGGTGATCGGTAGCCCCAGAATCTATGAATCAAGGACCAAAAGATTGATTTGAACACACAAAGGAATAAAGAAATACCTTGCTAGGCTGAAGCACAAGAGGAAGAGGAGTTAAGAGAAAATTTTGGAGAGTTAAAAAGCCTATACAAGTGTTGGAGTTGATCCTTGGTGAAAGGCACTGGGTCTGAAGAAGTAGTTTGCTCCTAAGAAGATTCAGCCACAGCTGCAGTAGCTTTCCCGTCCCCCTTCTTTTTGTTTTGAGGCGGCTTCCCATGGAGCTTCCAACACTTGTCCTTTGTATGCCACCGCTTGCCACAAAAATCACAAGAAAACGGTTTTTTCTTATCACTACCACCATCAACGCCCTTGGAAACTAGCGCCACGTTGTCTCCATTTTGTGTCAAGTGGACAGGTTCATTCGTTACACGTTTTCGGGCTTCCATTTAGCGTAGTTAAGAAAACACAACTCGTATTGAAGGTAAAGGCTAGCGGCCAAGAAGTCGGCCCTTGATTTTATCAAAGCCGTGATTGACTCCAGCAAGAAACATGAAGACACAATCATCTTCCTCTCTTTTTTTTCCCTTGCAAGATCGTTAGGATTCTCCCATGCATCATCATAACACAAATCCAATTCTTGCCAAAGAGAGAGCATTTCGTTGAAATAAGTTGTGACATCTTTATCGCCTTGTTAAGAGAGCCACAAAAATTTGAGAGGAATTCCCAAGATTAGAGTATGTCTCTAACAGTATCTCATATTTCTTTTGCCTTCATGTATATGAACGGACGACGAATCAGTTCTTCCTTGGAATTTAGCAACCATCCTGTAATCAGAGAATTCTCAGAATGCTAGCGCCAGAACGTGGGATCGGTTGCTGTTGGTTTTGGCTCCTCTCTAGTCAAAAATCCAAGTTTTCCTCTGCCATTTAGGGCTAGTTTGACAGATTGAGCCCATTCCAAAAAATTCTGACCATTAAGCCTCACCACTGTAATCTGCAAGGATGGCAGTGTAGCAACATCCAAACTGGCTGGAGCAAAGGTGACAATTGGCTGGTCGATTGGTGGACAGGATGTATTGGAGGTACTAGAGATTGTTGACACGATGTGGCAGGAAAAAAAATGGAGGAAGGATTTAAAGGGAAAAAATAAATCCAAAAATTTGGAAAAAAATCAGATTGTAGGAAGGAAAAAATCTGACTTAAAGGATGAAGAGAACCAAAAAATTGAAACTTTAGAGAAAAGAAATCGACTACAGAATGCAGAACAATGAGTCGGCAACCCCAGCGAAAGAGAAAAAAACCCTAGTGCTCTGATACCATGCAGTTTTGAGGAATAAAATTATTTTATGATTATCATAAAAAGGTTACAGAGCTGTAGTATAAATACAATGTAGGAATCACCTAAAGAAGGAAACTACTAACTAGGAAACTATAAAACTAGGAAACTATAAACTAGGAAACTAAATAAACTAATTTACAGCTGTATCTACTCAGTAATTACAGAATATTTCCTTTCCTTTTATATCTAAACCGACAGATAAAAATTACAATAATGTAAACTACAATATATTTTGATAATTGGAACTAAGATTTTAGATGCTTGTGATAGGTATTAGGAATTTACATTTTAAAGAACCTACAAAAGTTATTTACTACCTTCCTTGTGCAGTTAGATATACCTCAGAAGAGTTATTCAGCAAAAGATATTTCTTGGTATGGGCTGCGTTGGATTATCAGCTTTATCTTGATGGAACTATTAACACATTTATTCTACTATAATGCCTTTGCAATGAGGTCAGTCTTTCAGAAACCTTACGTTTTTCTTCCTATGCGGTCTATGTTTATTGATCCCTTTTCTTGTTAAACAGTGGGCTCTGGAAAATATTGTCTCCTCTGGATATATTTATCATTGGATATGGGGTATGGCACATTCTTTCTAGAAACAAAAGTTTAAGCATGATTGATTTCTTTTATTTGCAAAGAAAAGGAATTGATTTGAACTTGTAAAATATTGAACCATGTAGCAGATGGCTTTAGTGATGACCTAAGTTTTATAGTACTTTACAATGCATGCATGGATGTATACATAAATGATACTTTGTCAAACTATTTATCCTTGGTTTTTGAGAAGGCTGGTTAACTCTGAAAAAACAAATTCATAACTCCTTAATATAAAGATTCTGCCAATTCCTAGTCTTTGAAGGATCATGTTATTGGGACACATTGTGTCATCTTTCCTTCTGCCTGCCAAAGACCGTTGGAGTTGCCAAACATGTTGGTTAGTGAAAATCAGGCTTCAGAATCATACATTGGAAGATAGATTGGAATTAACTGTTATACTTTCACATTGTCAATCTCTTTAAGCTACATTGCAGGTCTTGAACTATATGTGGCTAAAGTTTTTCCTTATGTGGCACTATTTTTGATCTCTTTATGGTACACTGCAGGTCTTGAACTTTATGTGGCTAAAGTTTTTCCTTATATGGCGCTATTTTCGATTCTGGTCTCTGGTATGAATCCTGAGTTTCTATGCTCAAATCAGTCCTATCTGTTCAGTATAACATGTTAGAAATCTCTAATTTTATCAAAATGTCTGATGGAACTTAATAGGAAGAACGCTTCTAAATAACTATCTTATTTCAGATTTGTGGTATTGAGGTCCCTGAGAATATGCCAAGGTGTATTAATAACTGTTACAACATGGAGAGCTTCTGGAAAAATTGGCACGCTTCATATAATAAATGGCTTGTGAGGTGAATGTTCAACTTATTGAGCTTTTTCCTAACACTATTTTGAGAAAAATGTCTTCTTCACAGATCGTATTATGATGTTAGGTACATGTATATTCCTCTTGGGGGATCTCAGAGAAAGCTGCTCAGTGTATGGATTATATTCACATTTGTAGCCATATGGCATGATCTAGAGTGGTAACTTGTTCTTTTGTCAAATTATCTTTCTGATCACTTAGTTAATCTGCACATAAATACCTTTTACTTGTCTCATATGTTGTTCATCTTGGCCTCAGGAAACTTCTCTCATGGGCATGGTTAACATGCTTATTTTTTATCCCAGAAATGTTGTTAAAATCAGCAGCAAATACTTTACAGGTGATTGATCTATTTTAAGGTTGTCATATCTTGATATCACTATGTTACCACAATCAGTTTCTCTGGTATTGTGGCCAAGGGCTGCATTTTTTGGTGGCCAAATGGTGCCATGTTGTTAGAACAAAAGGCCAAGGAGTCATTTAACTTGCATACCTGTTGCCAAGAACAATACGCTGTAAGATGGTTATGCTTAGGTATTTGAGGTCAAGGATAGGAATTTCAACAAATGGGGACCTCACAAAATGGAAATCTGGACATTTAAGCAAGGTTCTCGTGATGAGGTGTTATTGGGACTGTGTTTTGCTTCGTATCCTATGTTCAGCTGGAGAGAAATCTTAAGTTACCTTTCTGCTCAATCTTCCATGATAACTTACATTAGGTTCAACTTTGGGTCTTATGAGTGACTCATTATTTGGGAGCCGGTTTCGGCCACTTCGTCTGTTCTTGTAAAGGATTACTGTAGTATCTTATTCTTATCGTCTTACAATACTATTACTTGGACCTCTAACATTGCAGTTGAACAGTATGGTTATAATAATTAGGGTCACCAAATTTTATGGGCACTACGACCACAAAAGATAAATTATATAATAATAGAGGATATAGCTTTCAGCTAATTAATTTTAAATATTGTTTTTATTTTTCTACTTTGAGGGATCTCACACAATATATATCTTGCCCCTGTAATAACTTGTTGACGAAGCAAAATACCTGTCATGGCTGTACTTTTGTTTTTTCAGGGAAAATGCTACATTCTAGTTTCTTTTGGAGTTATTATTTTCACTTTTGCTAAAACTATTGCTCAGTGATTTTTAATATTCATGTTCTTTCCAGGTGGAGAGTTCTTTCCAGAAATTTCTGTTTCGTGAATTTAGTGCACTTGCAGGTGCTGTGACTATCACATGTCTGATGGTATGTCCACCAATATGTGAAATATTTATGAATATTTTATAACTTGTGTGTCGATCCTTCAGTATTGAAATTATGATGCTCTAAAGCCTTGTTGGTTTCGTATTTTCTCTGTTAACATTGCAAGATAAAATCCTAAAGCATCAAAAGTAGGTAGACGGATCAGGATGTTGTCTTTTCTCAAGTGAATGTTATTGTATCATCAATGCTGAATATCTACGTGTTTGATCCCATTGAATGCCGAATTTCTGTCATCCTTTATTTCTTAGTCTTTACATCGAAGCAAAATATGTTTGCAGTGATGCATCTGATCCCTTATGCAGGTTGCAAATCTTGTTGGTTATGTGATTGGACCCTCAGGTGTTAATTGGTTGATTTCAAAATTTCTTACAAGAGAAGGTATGTGTCTTTTGTGTAACTTCTGTACTAATATCTGATGTCTTTGAGTAAATTTAGTTTAGTCATCCTGAAATGTTCTCTTGTGTATGCTCTTTGTAGGATTGCCAGTGCTGGGTGGAATGTTTTTGTCATTTTATGTTGGAACAAAGGTAAAGAATGTAATACACCACCAGTCTAATCATAAACTATTCATGATTGCATTTGCCCGTGTGAGTTGATCTTTGGTTGAAACCTAACTGTTTGCAGATTATGTTCCACATTGACGATGTAAAGCAAAGGAAGCCCTAAATCAAAGTGTCCTATGAGGTTCTTCCTCCTTCCAAAACTGCCGACTGCTGCTTTTGACGATATCTTGTATTCTTTGTGTATGAAGGAAATCTCTGGCGAGAAGAGCAGGAATATCAAGTTACGACATGAGTAGAACAGACAAGCCACGAACCAGATCATTTAGGTAATACTTTGTAACAAATGCAGACTCTTAGTGCGGCTTGTTTAGAAAAGAAATCAATGAGAAGCCATCCTTTTCCGTTGATGGCGATGCTGAGTCTTGACACCTGGCAGTGTCCTCAGTTGGAAAACGTATTTTTTCCGAAGACATGGAATACGTGCAATGTGTCCAACTGGGGTAAGGGAATCCTCTTTATTAACTTTCCAGCCAAAGGTAGAGAATCACTTGCCTCCATAGGATTAAGGTCGGAGAGGGTTAACAATGGTTTATGTGGAGTAATTTGAAAGCTGAATATCAGACTGTTCAACCGCACCATGGTCTACATTTAAATAAATGATTCTTAGTGTGTTACAGGTTAAATGGTCTAAGCAAAGTAACTATAGAACTGTCTATGCAGCAACTTAGCAACCAATATTGTTTCATCCAGGATAATCTGTTATAGATTTTCAATAATCCAACAAAAGAACAAGATGGTTGAAACCTTCTATTTGTTTCAACTAAGATAACTTGTAAACCATTCCACCTCTGTAATTAAAAATGATTATGAAAATTTACATAGTATAATTGGACTATAAGCAATTAAGTTTCAACTATGATAACTTGTAAAAGGTTCAAGTAAAAAACCTTAGAAAAAGGTGTTATAGAATGTAACTAGCACTAGATTCAGAAGTAAATTGATGTTGATCCTTTTTTGAGTTTGCATTACAGAGAAATAGAAGCAAACTAGTGCCAGAATTGAACTTATAACTGGTATCAGACTTTTCTTTGTGACCCATACTAAAAGTTTTTAAACACAATTGACATCAATGTGCATCCTAGATAGGTGCCAAACTTAGAGTTTTGTTATTTCTAGTTGTTACTTTTAGAATTCTAGGTTGCTGTTTTCTTTTAGAATTCTAATTTTCGGATTTTATGCCCATAAGAGGTTTTTCTATGAATGCAACTAACTTATTCTCATTATTATTATTGAATCAAAAGCTTTTGGAGAGTTTCCTTCAATCTTTTAGAATATTCTTTTTTTATATTGACTAGACTTAGGATCTTATCTAGCTTTTTGTTAGCGATCAAAATCTATAATCTTATCACTTCCAATCCCTTCTTTTCTAGAGTGTGGCAATTCATATCTTGCTTATAGTGTTTTCATGTTTGTATACTTAAGTCAACCTGTTGTGTTAGAATGGTCCTTGTTCCTATCATATTAATATTGAATCTCATCAATCTTTTTAGTAAGAGTCATATCAGAATATAGTATCAGAGCACAATTCTATATTTAGATTTGTTCTTGATATTATTGTTAACGTTTTCAATATTCTTGAGTCCTTTTACCATCCATTCAATTTATATGCTCTTGTTGTTTTAAGATTCGTTAAGAACACTCTTTCAAACGAACAAAAAAAGATTCGTTAAAAACAAATTATTCCTAAGAGTCTTGTTATTATTTCTTGATTTTTCACATTAATTAAAAAAAAAAGTTGTTAGTCACAATAGAGCCATAAAAAGTGTCATCTGAAGCTTACATTGAAATGGGTGTCTAGTTGCAATATTTATTACAAGCAAGGGTTTCTAATTGCTCTCCGAGAAGGATACATCAAACATATTATATTTATTCATTGTTTTAATTACATTATTGTTTAATTCAAACTTGTTTTATTCTTCTTTTTTATTTGGTCTTATTGGGTTCCTTTGAACTCAATTTCCTATTTTGGATTTTCTTGTTCACTAGCCTCTAGCTTCATTTTTTTTAAAATATTTCCTATCCAAATTTGCTTCTTTAGGGGTATTTGACAAAAGGGGAAGATTTAAACTATTTTTTTAGATTTAAATTGCTAATTTTCAAAGATTTTTTAATCACGAGATTAAGTTGTGTCGAATGAAAATTTGAGAGAAACGAGTGAGGGAGTGTTTTTATTACTAATGCTCAATGTAGGTACATTATGACTCAAACTTTAAGAGAAAAAAAAAATTCAAGGATAATTAAAAGAGGAGGAAAAAGTGGAAGTGGATCGTGATTCTTCATGAACGTCATCCAAGGCCAATAAGACCAACTTATTTAACAATTCAGTGAAGTTAAAGATAAATTGTAAAAAGATGAAGCTACCATAGTTAGCCTACGTCATAATATACCTCCAGTTGTTTAAATGGATAACTTTAAGGTGTATGATAAGGTTAAGAGTGCTCTAACTATTTGAGAGAGCTAAAGTTGGGACGGCCGAGGAGGAAGAACAAAGAGACAAGAAAGGGGTAGATTCAATTTGGATATAAAAGAGGACATGAGGAAAGAGCAGAAAACAACTTGGGTAGATCAAGATGACGTTACCACCTTTCATAGGGAAGATAGATTAAGATACCTACTTATATTGGGAGAAGCATATGAGCTAGTTTTCGATTTTTATAAATTTTTGGAAGAGAAAAAGGGTAAACTAGCTATTGCAAAATTGAGTTATGTTGTAGATTGGTGGGCTCAATAAATTCTCTCTAGGAGGAGGAATTGAGAACTACCCATTAAAATATGGGGGGAGATGAAGATAGTGATGTAGAAATATTTTGTACTAAGTTCCCCCTATAGGAATTTCTATCAAAGACTGCAAACGTTTACTTAAGGTTCCAAAAATTTGGAGGAGTATCATAAGGACATGGAGGTTACTATGGCTAGGGTGAACATGCAGGAAGATCATAAGTGCCAGTAGCTTGATTTATTTGTGGATTAAAATTAGAAATTGTCAATATCATGGAGTTACATTACTATATAATGTCAAGAGGATGCAGTAAATATAGCTATAAAGGTAGATAGGAAACTTAAAAGGAGGCCCTTTTACCGTATTGATATTTCTAGTACAGATTCTTCGTCTTGGAGCAAACTAGAGAGCAAAATTGAAGACAAAACTCCAAATCCAAAACATTGCGCAACTGAATCAAAAGTGTATATGCCAAGTGGAGAGAAAGTTAATATTGACTTCTCTTCAATAACTAGGAATTGAGATTTCCAATGCTTCAAGTGCTTAGAGAAAGGATATATATCCTCGCAATTCTTAACAAGTGAGTGATGATGACGAGGGAGAATGGAAAGTCTGTATCCAAGAGTGAAGAGGAGACAAATAGTAATATGCCAAAAAGGGAAGGATGTTGGTTACTATGGGGGCATTGAGTATATAGATGAGAGAGGATTATGAGAATGAATAGTGAAGCAATCTCTTCCATACAAGGTATGCCATTAAGGATTGAGTTTGTAGAATAATTATGTTAGTTTATGCCCTAACAGCCAATTTATTTTGGTTGTATTGTATGACATTATTATTTATTAATACAAGGCATTCTTTATCTTTATGTATTTGT
>JANZLC010000009.1:8245428-8258160 GCA_026413385.1 Erythroxylum gracilipes
ATTTGGTGTAGTGATCTACAAAAATGACATAATATTTGAACCCCTCGGTAGAGAATGTAGGAGATGTCCATACATCCTGTTAGACCTCGTTTTCGGAGCCCAACATCGGACATGGAAGCATGAAACTTGAGCGTGGAGGGAAGACTTAGAAGTTGAAACTTTAGTAAGAAAAATCCTTCGGAAGAAAAATGGGGCGTCGCCGCGGTGAAACCTTCCGCGAATTTCACGCCGCGACGAGCGAACTTTCTTTCGCAGCGGCAAACAAATGGTCTCGTCGCGGCAAAAGCCTTATTCCACAGAATCCTTAACTTAAAATTTTCAGCCATTTTCATCAAAACAACCCTACACAAAAGTAAACTTAAACATAAACACAACCTTCCAAAATCTTATTCTCATGTACAACGATTTAATGCAAAAGTTTGATGCTAAAACAATATCAACCATATCTCATTGATAACCAAAAGAAGAGTTTTACAAAGCTTTAATGGAATTTCAAGCCTTAATACATCAGTTGAGTTCAAGGACCAAAAATACAAAATACACTTGAACTAATAAAACTTGAAATGCAGATAAAGCATTGAATTCCCAAAAATCTAACTTCAAAATACAAAAGTATGCAACTTTGGAGTGATGCCATAACTCTTGATCTACTCGATATCTTGTTCATCACCTGATTAGGGGGAGGAGAATGGGGGTGAGCTATAAAGCTCGTGGGTAACAATTTTATAACTGATAACAAGAAAAAACCATTGAAAAAAATATTCATCTTCTTTGTAGAATGCACATTGAATCATGAAGCACATATTTCTCAAAATTCTCTTTTATTAAACAAATCATAAGCAACATATATCATGCGTTCATCATCTTGTTCACAAATCATACACACATAGGCACATCAAGATGGTTTGAATGGATCCAAAATAGAACGTACTACACATTTCCCCTAAGGGTCCTGTGTAGCCGTGAATAGAACGTACTATCGTAATCCCACTTAATGGTCTTGCGTAGCCGTGAACTTATGGGAGTCCATGAAAGAGCTCCATGCCACTGGCGGGCAGGTGGGAGAAGTCTTTTGTCAAAGTGCACTTGACTTAACTTAGGGGACCACCACAAACCCACATAACATGTATTTCATATCTTGTAAACTTGTTGCCCAAAATGGCACATTTCTTTCGAAACTTGATTTCATAACCATAACATCGTTTCAAAAATCAATATTCTTTTAAAACCATTTCCATAAACCAATAATACAATTCATATACAAACATGTAGCACATTCTTAAAGCATTCAAAAAGCAACAAATGAACATGTATAAAGTAGTTAAAAATCCTTTATTTTCTGTTCCTTCAAAAGAAGCATTTATGGCTTATTATTCAATTATAAAAGTGTAACCCACCTTGAAATCCTTGCTTGTTACTTGCATAAATGTGTCCTTCCTCTTGCTCCTCTTGCTTCACTTTCCTCACTTGATTTCCTTAAACAACAACCAAAATTCCATTCAATTTGGTTCAATAATCAGAAAGTTGCAACCTAAACAATTTCAGATTATCCTTATGCATGAAACAGAATTATATGCTCAACTTCACTCCCAAAATTGAAAATTTTATAGATCTAATTTGGATCCATTCCTTCATAAAATTTGTATCCTTATGTCTCTAGTTTACACCAAATCAAAAATCACTCAATTTGGACATCTACATCAAAATTTATACCCAAAATACCAACCTATGTCTGTGTAGAAAAGCTGGAGCTCGCCGCGGCAAGGGCAAATGTGCGCCGAGGCGAACGACTCCAAAAACCTCCTAAAAATCTGTTTTTTTGACATTCTTCAACTATACACTTCCCATCTTTCAAATATAACTCATCTAACCCTAAACCATCTCTTATACTTCATTTCCAAGCTCATGTCAACCTAAAATCAATAACAAAAACATCAAAATCTATCTTTGATCATTAACCAAACAATAAAACCTTTACATAAACCATTTCTCAACAACTTCCTACCCACATTCAACCTTGTTTTCACTTCTAACTAACCCTAACTATGCTTCATCCAATAATCAAGAAGGGTTTATGCTTATACTTACTTGTTGATGATTCAAAATCTTCAAACTCTTCAGGATTTCTCAAAACCCTAGCTTTTCTCTCTTTTCTTCCTCTCTTCCACGACACCCACTTCTCAAACAAGAAAACAATTTCTTATTCTTCTAATTTCTACTCTTACCAATCATACAATGTCCCTTTTTTCCCTCCCATATAAGCCTTAGCCTTCTAACCTTAAGTGATCTTCCAATTTTGCCCTTATACATTCTTACGTCTTCATTTTCACTTACACCATACTATATTCTAACTTAATCTTAATTTCTCCATTTAATACTTCTTATTCTATCAATATAAGTAATGATCCTCCAATAAAAATAATAAAACAATCAAAACCTCAAAAATTAATTGAAATCATACTTATTCAATAAGAAAAGAATTCGGGAGCCAACAGTGAGTGCCCGAACGCTCCCAAAACCACTAACGTAGTTATGGAGGAAGAAAACCAGGATCTGCAAATGAAAAAGATTTCTACGGATAGTAGCAATGGACACGGTGATTAGATGGTAGTGAAGCGGAAGCCTAGAAATTTTAACCGTGGGCGTGACATGAATGACCAAAAATCTGGCCCTTAATGGCAATAGGTTTGCGGATCTTCATATTGGAGAAGAGCAGGAACTTTTTCAGCCATAAGGAGTGCAATCCTTTGTTCAGGGATGAGGTAGTCCGAGGATTTTTAATAATAAAGCTAATCCAAAAAAAAGATACAATAAGAAGCCCTTAAAAGGAAACTCAAGCACAGGGACACATCATGAGAAACAATCAGATACTTTGTTTGACTACATAAAAAAAATGAATGCCACTGTAGTAGTTGAAAAAAATCTTGAGGATGTCATTGTGGTGGCTGAAACTCAATTTGAGGAGGATGGCCCGAAAAAAATAAGGAAAAATGAGACTGTTGTTTCTCATCCATACAAATTCAAGGCTAGTAATGAAGGTATCATTATGGATGAGATGTATCATCCTCCTCGTGAGCTACTATGAATCAACAATTGGTTGAAGATGAAGATATGGAAGACAATACAGAGAGGGTTTCACATTAGTGCATTTGTTAGATGTAACTTCCCCGTCCTTTTTTAATATATTTTTAAAAATGATTAATTTAAATATTATAGCTTAGAATATTTATGGGGCAGGGAATAGTATAACCCGTAGACACATTCGTGAATTTGCTTCAGTTTATAGAGTGAATTTAATGATCATTGTAGAACTAAGGATTCAATTCCAGCGGTCAGTTTCTTTCTGAAATCGAATCAATTTTGATGGTTATGTTTTTCATAATGCGGTTGGCCATTCTGGTGATATTTGGGTGATGTGGAAAAGAGACAAGTGTGATTTTACCAACTTTACTATTACTTCTCAGGCCGTTTCTGGATATGTTAGTCTTAGAGATGGTGTGAGTTGGAGGCTATCAACTATCTATGCTAGTCCAGTGGCTACCAAAAGAGAAGAGCTCTGCAAACATTTGGCTACAGACATCTTTCCTCATGGGGACCCCTGGTTAGTTGTTAGTTATTTGAGATATGAACGAGGTTGCATCAGTCTCGAAAAAATTGGGAGGGACGTATCATTCTCCTAGAGTCAGAAAATTCCTAGATCACCTGCAGTCTTGTGAATTAATTGATTTGCCGTTTGTTGGGGCCAAAATTTCCTTAGATTCAAAACATAACTAACTTAATTGCTCAAAGACTGGATATAGGAGTTGCTAATATTGGTTGGAGGCTCTTGTATTCGGAAGCAATGATATCTCACCTTCCTCAGGTGTACTCGGACCACGCTCTTATCCTTTTGAGGACCGGTGGTATGAGTGGAATGATTCTTAATAAACTGTTTGGCTTTAAGGTGGCTTGGACTGAAGATAATAGGTTTGAAAATGTTGTTTATTGTAATTGGGACTCTTCAGTGCACCCTTGTTCAGCGTTAAAAAATGTTGAGAAAGCAGCCCTTGATTTTAACAAGAACGTGTTTGGTAATATTTTTAGAAGGAAGCATCGTTTGCTCGCAAGGCTGAATGGAGTCCAACAAAGTACCTTTCATAATGACTCTGCTGGTTTGCGGCATTTAGAGATCATATTATCTAAAGAATATAACCAAACTTTGGAACAAGAGTTATTATGGTTCCAAAAAAGTAGGGAGAAGAAGGTGAAATTTGGAGACCGTAATACTAATTATTTTTATGCCACTACCGTTATCCATCGAAGAAAAATAAAATTGATCAGTTAAAACTCAAGGGTAGTGAAGTTTGGTGTGAGAACCCCAATCTTATTAAAACTGAGGTTCAGAGCTATTTTATAGATCTCTTTGGGGCAAATAGAGGGCCATGGGGATAGTAAATTGACCCTTAATCATGGTGCTCTCAATGATAGTATGAGAGATATTTTAAATAGTTCAGTTTTAGGTGATGAGGTGTGGAGGGTAGTTAAGTCTATGGGCAGTTTCAAGTCTCCAGGGTCGGACAGCTTCCAACTGATTTTTTTACAAAAAATATTGGCATATACTTGGGGGATCGGTTACGAAAATGGTTCAAGAAGCTTTTTCCAGTGGGGGTATTGACCCCTATATTATAGAGACCCTAATTGTTCTCATTCCCAAGGTAGATAAACTAGAGAACATTTCGAAATTTAGGCCAATAAGTCTCTGTAACATAACTTGCAAAATTATCACAAAAGTGATAGTTCACCGAATTAGTCCGTTTAAGGATAAAATTATTCACTCGTTCCAAAGTAGCTTTATTCCAAGTAGAGGTACGGTGGATAATGTTATTTTGGCGAGAGAAGTGGTGCATTATTTAAAAATAGCCAAGGGTCGATTGGGTTCGATGATGATTAAATTGAACCTCGAGAAAGCCTATGATAGAGTTAATTGGGATTTTATGGAGGGTACCTTGATTGATTTTAATTTCCTAGATCAGTTTGTCAAACTCATCATGAATTATATTCGGAACACAAAGTTGGCTGTTCTCTGGAATGGGGAGAAGCTAAATAGTTTTAATCCTCAGAGGGGTATTCGTCAAGGGGACCCTCTCTCTCCTTATTTGTTTGTTCTTTGGCTTTGATTACTAAGAGTGTTACTGGTAATAATTGGAAGCCTATTTCTTGCTCAAGAGGTGGGGTGAAAATTTCTCATTTGTTTTTTACTGACAATGTTCTTCTTTGTATGAAAGCTAACCAGAAGCAGGGTCAGGAGGTGAATCGAATTATAAATGTGATATGTTAGGAATCAGGTATGATGGTGAGTGAGTCTAAGTCGAAGTGGCTTCCGTCGGGTGGTATAAAGCGTAACAGAATTAGTTTTTTAGGAAGCCTGATAAATACCGAAGTTACAACTAATATTGGAACGAGCTGCTGGAGAGGGTGAATAACAAGTTGTCTTCTTGGAAAACGAATCACTTAAATCTTGTTGGATGTATCACTATGGCTTGCTCTGTTTTGAATGCTTTGCCAGTCTATATATATAATGCAAAAAGCTTGGCTCCTTAACTATGTTTGCTAGAACATTGATCAAATAGTGCGTGGGTTCATTTGGAACTCTCCAGCTGGTTATAAAGGGCTTCATTTCGTGACTTGGAAAGATGTTACAAAACCAAGAAAGATGGTGGTCTAAGTGTGCGAGATTCTAGAAGAATCAATACTTCCATGTTAAGCAAGCTTATTTGAGGCTTGATATCTCAACCAGAAAAACACTGGGCGTAAGTTCTTTAAAATAATTATGCTAATAGGCTTCAAATGGATCATTGGTTTGATGGCAAGAAGGGTTCTCCTCTGTGGCAAGGGTTATTGGAAACGTTGAAAGAGCGCGTTTGTTGGTTTTAAACGACGAGTATCAGATGGTGCCTCAACCTCATTCTGGTTCAATTCTTGGAGTGATTTAGGTCCGCTGGCAGAGTTGGTGGAGGAAATTGTTGACGACGATAGGGAGATCATGATCAGTGATGTTATTAAGCATAACAGTGACTGGAATTTTGATCTACTTTGGACTCCCATTAACGAGGAAATTAAAAATTCTTTGCCTCAACTTCATCGTTTGCTTTGGGCAGGAGTTCAAGATCGGTGGATTTGGAGACAGTCACCTAATGGTAGATATGTTGTTAATAGTGCCTATAATTGGGTTCTAAACAATAGTGAGAACTTGGGAATTGTTAATAACAATACTAATTGTGATTGGGTGTGGAAGCTGAGAGGTCCTGAGAAAATTCGTGTTATGGCTTGGCTTTTGTGTCTCGAAAGAGTTCATACTCAAGAGTTGAGATGGGTAAGAAACTTAGATAGTAATGGTCTTTGTTGGCGTTGTTCTTGTGGTGTGGAAACTACGATGCATCTTTTTAGAGATTGTAAAGAGGTTTCGTATCTTTGGCATATCAATAATGTCGTTCCTAATGATTTTTTTGTTCCGGTGGATACTGAAATTGTGGTTTGGTTTAAAAAATGGAGTTCAAGGGTTTGTAATTCTGGTATTTCTCCGAATAGTGACATAATATTCTTAGCTACTATTTAGACTATTTGGCCGGGGCATAATCAAGATATCTTTGCCTTTGACAAAGTTTCAACAAGAATCCATTCTTTCTTTGACTATCCAGGATTGGTGTCGTTGCTTTGGTAGTGTTCACAGGGATCCTACTCCGGTTCAAAGATAGGTGTCATGGTTGGCCCTAGAGCTTAATTACATTGGTTTGAATGTTGACGGTAGTGCCTTAAATAATCCTAGAGACGCTGGAATTGGAGGTGTGTTTAGAGATCATTATGGGCGCTGACTGTGCGGTTTTGCTGGTTATATTAGGGTTGCGACAAATATGACGGTAGAGCTTTTGGCCATAAGGACAGGGCTGCATATAGCCTGGATCAATGGTTTTAGAAAAATTATGGTGGTGTCGGACTCTTTAGAGTCCCTTCGGTTGATAACTAGCGAGAATTGGTTGTTTCACCCTTTGGCAAATATTGTAGCTGATATTATTATTTGCAAGGGCTGGGATTGGGATATTTTATGGCGTCACTCTTTAAGGGAAGGTAACCGCGTGACAGATTCCCTGGCGAAACGAGGAAGCAGGAACCGACAAGAATTTCAAGAATGGTTATCTCTACCTACGGATCTCTTGCTCGACTTAGTTGCTGATGCTTCAGGCGTGTGTTTTTTGAGGGATTGATCTTTATCGTTCTCTTTCTTTTTGTTTTTGTTTTTTTAATTTGCCAATGTACCCACGAGAAAAAAAAGTAACTTAAATTTGACAATCGAATCACGCAATAAGACTATCACACCTTCGAACGGGCCTACGGTTAAATGTTTGGGGGGCAAGTAATATATGATTCAATCCTAAAAGCCGAAGTCCAATATGACGTACGATTCTACAGCTTATGAAGAAATGATTGTTGTGGATAAGGTAGTGAAAGTATACGTTATGAAGAAATAATTGTTGTGGATCAAGGTAGTGGAAATACCAGGATCAATAATTGAATTAGGAAAAAACATTATAAAAATGTATTGATAATAAAATCGAAAAATATAATTACGTGGTTTTGGTTTTGACTTGCATTTACGTGAGAAAGGAACTTTAGTTTACCAAGAATAGATTATGAAATGTTCAACATGCAATTCATATATAATTTATTTCTCAGATAAAAAATGAGAACTCCCATGAAACCAGCAAACATGTCACATTCCCCTTTAAGGACATCCACTCAATTTTGTATGGGCGATCTACGATAGAACCTCATTTACCTATTGATTCAAATTAATTTCAGTTTATTGTAACTTCTAAATGGACCATTAAACAATTTGTCCTTTTCCAACCTTTCATCTTATGAGCTTTACAGTCTCATATCCTGATGCTCAAAGGAAAACAAACATGATGATCAATTCTTAGTACCATCTTTGGCATACAAATGGACAACCATGTAAATACTAATAATAAGTTCCTATTTTCTACCTTGCAACCTGAAAGCATCAAGTGCAGGGATGTCATTATCAATTCCTTTGGAGTTGTAATGGGCAACGTAGTCTCGCACCAGAACTTCTGTGTACAGTGGAGGACTTTCATCTGAAAGCAACTCCTTTAGCGGGCCGTAAAGCCTGTCCAACCGGGAAAAACGTGTTGAGAAGAAGCAAGCTAGTGATATTCTGGGGCCGATGCACTTAGCTAGCACCCTATGTTCAGCACTCTTGAACTTATTGTTAGATATAAGCTGTCCCCACTCCCAACGAAACCCAAAAGACAAACCAAACATAAGCTATAGATATTATGATAAGAATTCCTAAGGATTAGATTGATGTGATGGAGTCGTGTCTACGTACCTGAAGTAAGTCACCCACGTTAACAACAAACGCTCCTGGCATTGGAGGCACTTCAACCCATTGATTCTCGTAACGAACTTGAAGACCGCCAATATGATCTTGGAGAAGAATAGTAATAAAAGCAGGATCAGTATGTGCAGAGATTCCCAGAGTTAGATGGGGCTCAGGGCATGCTGGATAGTAATGACATCCAATAAAGTGCCCTTTAGTACACTCAATGTCTATCAGATGATTAGGCTCAAGACCAAGAGCCTCTGACAGCAACTCAAATAAAGTGAGTCCCAAATTCTTCACCTCTGCCGAGTACTTCATCACTATCTCCCTGCAATTTACAAAAAAAATGTATAAAATCTTAGAAAATTTATTAGCTAAGAGCTCTAGTTATTACCTGCAAGTTTCAGGAATTTCTTCAGGACTTGGAGCATCTGGTTCCATCAGGAAATATACTGTATCCCTCCAATTTGCAGCTTTTGCCTGATAGAGATCGTAATTGCTAACGAACCTCACCTTCTTCGACTCGTCCCTCGTATAGTATTCCATTTTAACCTCCTTTGAATGTTCGTGGAATCTGCGCACTCCCTCAATCATTTCGCTCATGACATCACTAGACATTCCATGGTCCACAACTTGGAAGAGCCCCCATCCCTCTGAAGCCTGTTGAATTGCTTTAATGATTTCCTTCCGTCTAATAACATCTTGACGTGCATCTTTCAGGTTTATGACAGGAACTTTGAGATTACAAACAGCATCTGAATCTGCTTTCACTGAGGAAAATTCACTTGTTGGCAGGACAAAGATGGAAGGGATCTTCACAATCCCAGCATCAACAAGGCCTTTGACACCAGCTTTGGATTCATCGAAGGCTTTAAGTTCTTTCTGTCTGTCGTTGTTTGGTTCATTTTTAGCTGAACTCAGTTGCATATTGGCGTCTGACATTCTCCTGTTTATGCTCTATGAATCTTCAGCGAAAATTCTGCATAATATTGAACTTTGAGCACCATAGTGATCTAAAAATGACATATTATGACAGGCACTACTAATGAAAGAATACATAATAAAGGCGAAATGGTTACAAATATTACTTACAGAACACACAAAACGAAATGGTTACAAATATTACTTACAGAACACACAAAAAGCAAGGACACCACGATTGACTATACAGTATACGAGCTGTACTATAATCGGTTGGATGGGCATCTCTCAGGCACACTGAAATCTATAAGATTAGAACTGGTTAATGGAATCAAAGGATATGATCTCTTTCTGCGACGGTAGGCTTTTCCATTTAGTAGAAGATAGGTGTTGACAAGTTTCTCGCGTAGAGAACTTCTAATTAAGCGGATCAGGAAAGTGTTGCAGTAACAAAAATATGAGTTCAAATCTTATTAGATGCTACATCTTTGTGCTTTCCAACTCAGTAAAAGGTCTTCCTACGAGGGGGTCAATTATCATTTCCAAAGCCACGCATGTTTCCGACAATAGATATACGCAAGAGTTCGGTCCAATTAATAGAAAAGAAACTGTTGACACGTGACTAGATTGAAAAGGACAATACGCAATGATATCATTGTCGAACTAAACGACACCAAGCGTGAAAATAAAATCAAGCCAAGTTGTGGCATGTGGACATATCAGAGCATATTTACAGCAAATATTCAAAAAACGAAATCTTGTCTCTTTTTGATATATAAGTAATTAGGTATAGATATATGTGAATGTAAACACTAATTCACCTTACAATTAAATTAAAAATTTAAGGTAAAACTTCAAAAAAATCCATGGGATATTATATATATATATATATATATATATAAAAATTATGATGAGATCCTAATTATAAGATTCATATTATATTTATATATTATTATATAATATGCAAATAAAATTAGGATGAGATCATAAATATGAGATTCATATTGCATTTAAATATTATCCATGAATTATTGCTAGTCATTATTCTATTGAAACTGGACAGTAATAAAATATAAAAAAAACTAGTACATGTTATATTTCTTTCTTATGAAGTAAGTAGTCGATTTCACATAGTGACAAAAAATATAATAAAGAAGAATAATTTTTGGCTCAGACTTGTATTGCGTGAACCCAACCCTTATATAGGCTGGTTTGTTTGCAATCTATTGTAACAGATCACGTGAGTGTAACAGAAAAGATACCCTACTAGGTGTATAAAAAAAAGAAATAAAAGTGGGTCAAAATAACAGAGCTGGACTGAGATAAAAGGACTGGATTATTAGCCCTTTATACTAAGCCTGATAGCTTAAACATTTGACCTAATTAACTGACCCATTCGTGTTTTAGCTTCTAGGTTTTTTTTCTTCACTTTGTTTCTCTTCACACAAAGTAAAGTATGGAGATACTTAAATAAATATATAGGTGCTTGTTAAAGAACAAGTTTATTGAACTGAGCGTATATGAGAAATCCATTTGGAACATTACTTGTATACCTATGCAAATTCTCATTGTGATGATTACATAAGTGATCTAGGTTTTGATACTACTTATAACCAATTTTAGTCAAGGATAACTTAGTCGGTAATCATTCGATATATTATAAACTATATGGAAGTAGTTGAGTAATCAATATAGGATTTATTATCCTAAAGTGATTAAGGAGAATGTTCCATTATCCTCAATTTGTATTAATTCAGGAAATCCTTGGCCAAACTGGAATGACACTTTTAAATTAGTTTTCAAATGTCATTAATTGAATCAATTGATAATGACGAAGAACTAACACAATTGAACTCAAAATATAGTAAACATGAATCTTATGCTATATATCTAATTAGAACATTGTATAATGAAATGATTGAATTATATGAAAAAAATTATACCTGAAAAGATTAGTCCAAACTACTTTAACATTCTTAAATATCGGGTGGTCATAATGTGTTGCTAAATGTCAATCTTGATCTATGGATATAAATTATTTGATTATGAATTAAAAGTAAACTAAAGGAGTTTAATTTATCTAATCCTAAATATGATTTAGAGTTATAATTTATATTCATTAGCAACATATTTGAGAACCTAATAGGCAGAGTGAAAAGATATTTTAATCAAGTTAGATTTGATTGCAAAGTTTGAGAAAATTTACGATTAAATATGAGATGTTTAACAAATAAGGATCAATATAACATATTGGATCTTATTTGGACATAATTCGTACTTAATTAGAATTAATTGTAATTCTAATTAAAGTTTAATTGAATTTAGAATTTAATTTTAATTAAATTACTAAAATATCTAAAATTTATTATAAATAGACTTAAGCTTTACGGGAGCTAACACTCTTTGCCTAATCTTCTTTATATCAGTGGAAAAGTTTTCTTAACATATTCTGTAGATACCATTAGAGGTTGAACACTTATGCCACTACAGTGGTTGAGATGAGTCGATTTCATAAATAGTTCGAGGAAAATAACAAGAAAAGGATCAAACTTCAGGATAAGGTACAAATTATGATTAATGATTTTATTATAATTTATGTATTAATTATTTTATAGAAATTTTAGTGATCTTAGCTTTCAAAAAATTATATGAAAAATTTTGTGAATAGTCCACTACGTGTGGGATTGGATCTCACCTTAATTTCCTAACAACTATTAGGAACAAAAGGCATCTAGCGGTAAAAATAATGCAAAATAATTAATTCATTTAGAAAAATGAATAGAAAATAATAATAAAATAAAGTAATACCTAAATTTATGTAATTCGATTATGTGGCATAAATAATAAATAATATAAATTAATCATAAGATTAAACACAATTTGATCACCTTGGTGTGTGAACCTTACACTTCCTATCTAAGTGGTAAATTGGAACCAACTCTTATCATGATAGTTTAGTTTTAAAAGTAGTAGAGCTTGTTTTTAAAATATGGTAAAGAAGCAACAGATTGAGAGTGTTAGGAGTCTAAGCAATAATACCCATAAGATTGAAATAATCACTCAACCGATAACAAACTACTCAAATGATAAAGATGACTAAAAGTAATTAAACACAAGATTTAATATGAAAAAACTTCCAGTGTAAAAGTAAAAACTACGAAATAGACTAACAATAAATCCACTAAGTCAAATAGCAAGATACAAGCCATAAAAGTTTTGAGTTAAGATCACTCACAAAATAACTACAGCTAAACTCTCTTTTATCTCTCTCTACAGCTCTCTTCAAAAAAACTTTCAGTATTGAGTACAAATTGATTTATAGGATTACTTGAGAATAGTATATGTATACATACATACGTATGTATGTATGTATGTATGTATGTATGTATGTATGTATGTATGTATGTATGTATGTATGTATGTATGTATGT
>JANZLC010000009.1:8306841-8320722 GCA_026413385.1 Erythroxylum gracilipes
ACTTACGAAATAAGAGTAAGTGTTAAAAGTGAAATATAAAATCCAAAGCAGTAAGTATTAAAAGTGGAAGCCAAAATACAAAGCCACTGGTTGGAGTTTATTACGTAAGTGTTAAAAGTGGAATATAAAATCCAAAGCAGTAAGTGTTAAAAACTGGAAGCCGAAATCCAAAGCCACCTTTAGATTCGGCTTGACAACCCACAGGCGTCTTTAAATTAATGTAGCAGAGCTGTCAAAATTTTAAGAAGAAAACGCCGTCGGATCAGTCTTAGACACAATAAGACTGGGTAAGAATGGACAGATGATTTGATCTCAACATCTTGTATTATGCACTGTTTATTTTCAAACAGCATTTTATAGCCTTTCTCCAACAATTGACCAACACTCAACAGGTTTTGATCAATCTGTGGTACAAGTAGAACATCTGTAATAATTTTTGTACCTGAATAACTTGAAATAGCTACATCGCCTTTTCCTTTCACATCCAGGTGTTCACCATTGCCAATCCTCACCCTTTTAATCTCGGTGATTCTCAACTCCTTAAAGAGTTCTCTATTGTATGTCATGTGGTTGGTACAACCACTGTCAACTAGCCAGTGTTCACTTGCGTCATTACTTGTGAAACACGTGGCCACAAAGAGTTGGTCTTCCTCCTCCTGATCCACCACTTGAGCATCTTCATCGTGCTGTTGAGGCTTGCCTTTATAAATCACTGCTTCATGACCGAGTTGGTTGCACTTGGTGCACATAGCATCAGGCCTCCTCCAACATTTGAAAGGTGGATGGCCTTTCTTCCCACAGTGTTGGCAGGGTGGATAAATCTTCTTCGAGTCTTCTCCTTTGCCCTTTTGATAATTGCTAACTGAATCCTCTCCATTTGCTGGCTGATTCTTCAAGTTCTTCTTTTTATACTTTCTGCTTTCGTGATGCTTGGCTGGTAAGGCTTCTTCTACTGCTCCATCTTGTCTCATGGCTCGTCTTTGCTCTTGTGCTTGTAAAGCATTCAAGAGTTATGCAAGAGAAATCTTTGACAGGTCCTTTGTGTTCTCCAAGGTTGTTATAGTGGCTTCAAACCTCTCTGGTATTGTTACAAGCAATTTCTCCACAATTCGCGAATCAGTTAACTGAGATCCAAGCAACCTTACCTTGTTGGCAATGCTTAGAAGTCTGTCCGAGTACTCTTTTACTGATTCTGACTCCTTCATTTTCTACAATTCAAAGTCTCTAATTAGATTCAACACTTGCATTCCACAGATTCTTTCATCACCTTCATATTCTCCCTTGAGATAATCCCAAATTGCCTTTGTTGACTTTAGTGGCATTAGTCGTGTAAAAATGGTGGATACTGCTACAAATAAGCAAGCCTTTGCTTTTGATTTCTTAGTCTTCTTCTCCTTCAATGATTTCATTTGGGCCACTGTTTTGCTGGAAGTGGCTGAATTTCCAGATCTTCTTCAACAGCTTCCCACAGATCCAATGCTTCCAAGTAGGTCTCCATACACACTGCCCACATCTGATAATTGTCTCCATCGAAGACTGGTGGTGCAATTGCTGAAAAGTTTGACTCTCCTTTCATTAGTTTACTAGCTTCACAGATCCCTCAAAAAGTAAGCTCTGATACCAATCTGTTGGTGTTTTGCAGAGAAATTTGGTTTATCGCAAATTATTGTTTTTTTAGAAAGAAGAAAGATAATACACGAATATGGATTTTTCAGAAGCAATAAGTTTTACATACACGTTTTTTAAGTTTTAAAGAAACTAAAACATAAATCTAAGATCCTAAAATTACGCCAACGGAAAGAACGTAAAGAAAAAGAGATAACCATCTCCTAAGTCAGAAAATACAAAATCTGGCAGCATTCTTAAACACGTGTTTTAACACAATAAAAGGAAGATCGATACTGAATTCAGGCATCTGAAGAACATATTTCTTTACTAATGACACATGGAGCACTATATGTCTTTGAGACTCTGCTAGAAGTTGAAGTTCATAAGCTACGTTACCGATTCTTCTTAGAACTGTGTACGAACCAAAGTGTTTGCTTGTTAAGTTTTGATGAGTACGGCCAAACATAGAAGATTGCCTATATGGTTGAAGTTTTAGCAATACCAAGTCTCTTTCTTGAAATCCCACGTCACGCCTCTTGCCATCAATGAGCTGCTTCTAAATTTCTTTTCAGCTGGCTCAACAATTCATCTCGTGATAACAAAGCTCGATCTATCTCGTGCATTGGGGAGTGTCCCACTTGGTACATTGGCATTATTGGTGGATGACGCACATACAAAGCCAACAATGGAGTCATGCCCGTGGACTCATGGTATGATGTGTTGTACTAGTACTTTGCCCAAGGTAAGTAAGAATTCCATTGCTTCGACCATTGGCAAACAAAGCTATGCAAGTAATGTTGGATACACCGATTAATTACCCCCGTCTAGCAGTCAGTTTGCAGATGATACACATAACTCATTCTAAGTTGTGTACCTAACATCTTAAAAAATTCCTGCCAAAATTTGCTAATAAAAATAGGATCACGGTCATTGATTATGGATTTCGGCATGCCATGTAATTTTACCACTCCATCAATAAATTTCTCTACGGCCACTTTTGCCATAAATGGGTGAGTCAATGACATGAAGTGGGAACTTTTACTGAGCCTATCTACGACTACCAGAATCAAATTTTTTCCTTGAGAGCTTGGTAGCCTTTCAATAAAGTCAAGTGTTATATCATCCCAAACTTGGCAAGGAATCGGTAATGGTTGGAGGAGTCATGCTGGTTTTAGAGTCGATGCCTTTATTTTTAGACAGATTTCACATTTTCGTACATACACATCAAGCATGTGAAACATGGAAGGCCAATAGAATTGTTGTTTCAAGTGTTTGTAAGTTCAAATAACTCCAGAATGCCCTCCCATCTTGGTGTTGTGAGCTTCAAAAATTAATGATTCCCGGAGTCGTTGAGGACGATAACTCTGCCTTTAAAAAAAATCAAGTCGTGACACATGGAATAAGGACCATTGGTTTGAGACCGTGCCTTGTGTGTAATTTGTTGCATGTAATCATCCTCTTGACTAGCTTTTGAAATCTCATTCCATATTGATATCTACACCACAAATAAATTGTTAAGGGTAGGGCTATTAGGTCACCGTGAGAGAGCGTCGACGGCAACATTCTCACGTCTGGGTCTTTATTGAATCTCATAGTCAAATCCCATTATGGCCATCCATTGTTGTTGTTTAGGTGTTGAAATTTTTTGCTCCAAGAGATACTTAAGTCTGCGTTAATCGATTTGAATGATGAATTTTTGTTCTAAAAGATAAGGTCTCTATACACGTATTGCTTCAATGATTGCTAGCATCTTCTTTGCATATATAGACCATGATTTCTTTGAAACTCTTACGGCACAACTCACAAAAGCAATGGGTTGTCCTTGTTACTGTATTATTGTGCTAATCCTGTTGCATGACGTGTCTGTTATAATAACAAAGGTGTCATTAAAATTAGGCATAGCTAATGTAGGAGTATTGGTCACTGCATCTTTTAAATTTATAAATGCCTTGTCCGCTTCTAAATTCCATCCAAATTGCCCTTTTCTGAGAAGATTTGTAAGCATGGATGGATCCACATTGGGGATAAGTAGGGGTCTGCCTCCAAAAAATTTCATATAAAAAATTAGTATATTAAGTTTTGATCCCATCAAAAAAAAATTGCCCTTATTAAAATTTTGCCTCCACTCAAAAAAAATTTATAGATCTATCCCTGTTTGTAAGGGGCTGACCTAATATCCCATAGCCTCTAACGAATTTTCTGCAATAACCAGTTAGGCTAAGGAATCCTCGTAGCTCTAAAATATTCTTTGTTTGTGGCCAAGAGATCATGGTTGTAATTTTTGTTTCATCTACTCTTACCCTATGGTTGTTGATTATGTGACAGAGGTACTCAAGTTCTTTTCCACCAAAATTACACTTGCTTACCTTTAAAAAAAATCGATGTAGCTTGAGGATCTCCATTAGCTGCTTAACATGAGAAAGGTGGCTACTCCAAGATGGGTTGTATATGAGTATATCATCAAAGAAAACCGGGATAAATTTTTTGAGATAAGGACAGAAGATGGAATTCATGATGGCCTGAAATATTGATGGTGCATTGCACAAGCCAAATGGCATTACTAGGTATTCATAATGCCCGTTATGTGTGCGGAATGCCTTTTCGTGTATGTCATCTAGATTCATGCATACTTGATGATATCCAACCCTTAAGTTAAGCTTGGTGAAGTACTTTGCTCCGTATAATTCGTCCATCATGTTTTCGATGGTAGGAATGGGGAATCAGTCCTTGATGGTGGCATTATTGAGAGACCGATAGTCTATGCAAAATCTCCAAATGTCATCTTTTTTTTTACGAGTAACACGAGGGACGAAAAAAGGTTGTACTAGCTTGAATGAGACCCGAATTCAGCATCTCTTGTACTTGTTTTTCAATCTCTGCCTTCTAAAAATAGGCATAACGGTGTGGCCTCACATTGATTGGTTCAGTTCCTTCCTTCAGTTTAATGTTGTGGTTGATTTTTCGTCTTGCAGGTACCGTGGTTGGCTCTTAAAATATGGTCTTATATTCTTTTAACAGTTCTAGCTTGTTCGGAACCATGGTGTTGAGTGAATCTTCTAGATTCACGTGAAAACATATAGCAAAACTGGTTTGGCCTTGTCTCAACTCTTTGGTAAGTTCAGTCAGAGATGCTGTTTTGATTGATTGAGGTTCGATGCCTTGTAATCGACAACTTTTGTTTGCCCATGTGAAATCAATAGTAAGATTTTTCTAATTGCAAATTACTGAGCCAAGTCTTTCTAGCCACTAAATTCCTAGCACCATGATCCGGTGTTTGTTGTGTGTAAGTTTTAATATTAAACCCTTCATAATCTGCAAGCGCACGGTCCATTAGCATAGTACTAAAGGTGTCAATCCCACGAGGAAGGAGTTGATTTAATCCTAAAATCTAAGGTTAGAAACAAAAAGAGAAATCTAAAATGCAACAAAACTAAAAACGAGAATTTAATTCAATCAATGAAATTAAGAATCAAAGACGAATATACTAATTATTAAGCAATTGCAACACACCAAAAATCAACAGAAATAACTTACCAATTAAGATAAAGGGAAATTTACCTATCCTTAATGCTAAATTAGTTGATTATGAATTATCGGATTGTTGGTTCTAAACTATCCTAGGGTTGATTACTCTCTCTCGAGTTATAACCATTAACCCTAATCGGATTATGGGAGTTGCAATCTCTCAATTTACAACCTATCCAAAAGCCTAATTAGTTATGAAGTTTTCTAATAAACTATTCGAAACCTACGTAAGATCTCTCTTCTCACAATTTCTCGGTCTGATTCAATTCTTATCTTTATTAAATCACATAACTCTCGTTAGTCTAATTTAATCATTTTCATTCGATTCACCCTCTCACTTTATTACCGAATTATGAAATTGCAAAATCAAACCATAACAAATCCAAATAACACATACAATCAAATTTTCATTAATTCAAGAATAAAACTCCAAAGGTGAGTTTAGAACATCCTCAACATTCCAAATCCTATCATCACTATTCAGTCCAATTCTATACAATTATAAGACTGAAAATAAACAAGAAAAACAATTGAATGGAGGATGGGAGGTAGCGACTTCAGGAAACCTCTTGATTTGAGAAGTACATCGAGTCAACTTCTTCTCCTCTTCTCTCTTCCTTCTTCTCTTCCTCAATCTCTTGATGAATGCTCTCTAGGGTTTCTCAAAATGGCTTATGCAAAAGCTCCCTCTTCCTTCTTTTTCTTGTTTTTTAAATATCCTTTTTTGTTTTGAGCAACCTTAAGGTTTTTTGGGGTCCAAAAGGTCTAAAAATCCCTCAAAACTTGATGTTTTTAAGTGTCTACGTGTCTGCTAGACGCAGGCCACAACTGTGACGCTGCAGGCCACGATTGTGGGCCATTTCTTGGGCTTATGTCACAATCGTGACATGCAAGCCACAATTGTGGGCCATATCCTGGGCTTGTCCAGGCCACGATCGTAGGTCATGTCTTGGGCTTCTGCAGGCCACAATCGTGGGCTAACTTTGGTGCTTCTATCATGATTGTGGCCTGTTGTGCCATGATCGTGGGTTATTGTTTTGGTCCGAATGTCTCGAAAACTTTTTCGTTCTTTGATGTTGGTCCTGAAATACTGGCAAACACATCAAGGTACCTAAAAATATAATATTTAAACTCAAAGACTTGTACTAACCTATTAAACACTTAAAACACAAATAATTAACAAACTAACACGATTATAACATAAACAAATACTAAATGATTGAATTAATAGCTAAACACATATCAAACTATGCCCTAAAACATTATGCAATTTACACTTATCAACATCCCCATACTTAAACATTTGCTTGTCCTCAATATATGATTTAATTCTTTATATAATGCAACTTGATTATTAATTCATTGTGATTCAATTGTGTCTTTTAAGTATTGAATTAATATGTCTAGGATATCATTTCAATGAATGATTTCATTCAGTTGAGATTAAAAAATCCTTTTGTATGAATAGGTCTACTATATTGAAAGGTGTTGTATGCAAACTTAAAGATAGGTCGACATAGATCCTTTAGATTATAGTCAAAACTAAAAGTGAAATTCATGAATTAATTAATACAATCTTGGAGGTTTAAACTAGAAAGAGATTTTAGTTAATTAACCAAGAATTAGTTGTTAATATTCTTTAGAAAGATATTACCATAAGAAAGGAATTTTCACAGTCCAATGAACATAGGATAGGAATTTTCATGGTCCAATGATCTCCAAAAGATAGGAATTTTCATGGTCTAATGATCTTCAAAAGATAGGAATTTTCATGGTTCAATGATCTTCAATTTATGATAACAGGCTAATACTTAACAAATCTTAGAAGGATTTACTACCTAGGTACTAGTTATTTGATATTGATTAATCTTAGTGTCATATGTGTTATTGGTTATTATTTACGTTGAATTTCAATTTAGTTTTATTTGTTTTAATTAAATCATTATCTTAATTTGATGGTTAGATAATAAAAAAAGAGGTAATTACTAATACCAATAGTCCTTGTCGGATTGACACACGATATTCACATTCACTATACTATAGTTTGATATGTGCACTTATTTTGAGATATATAAGGTAGGGATCCAAAGTATTAGCATCAAACACACAATTGAAAAGGGTAAGGGTAAACCCTAAACTTGGAGTCTAATAATATATGTTATTTGCTTCCTAAACTTAAGATCTATTTGGAGATTTCATTTCCTACAGTTTCTTGTATTAAATACTTAATTCCTATGGTGATTTCTTTCCATATAAGGCTAGATGTTTACTATAGCATAATAACTAACACATTTACAAGTTTTAAGTTAAGATATTTCATTTATATGATTTTCTTTAGTACTAAAATTTTCTTTTGTGAAATGGGAATTTGATTCTTATGCGCTAATTTTTCTTCTAGTTCTTTTAATCTTTTAGATTTAGTATATCTTTTTTATGAATACTTTTATTTTCATTTTTCTCTTACTTCTTTGTTCCATATTTGATTTTTTAGAAATTGTCTTCAAATGAAATATATTTTGATTAGGCCCTTATGTTGTTTGCTTGACTTAGTCTTTTTATTATACGTTATGCTAATTTTATAAGATTTGAGTTGAGCCTAGGTTAAGTAATATCATAATGATCATAGTTTCATGTTTTTCTCAACTTTATAATTTTTTTCTTCAATTTTTTTATTAGGTAACATCTAATTGACCATCATTTTTTACTACTTTAGGTATGTTGGATGCTTGTTTAGTGTAAACTTCTGATTTCATTACTAACTCATATTAATTCTTTCTTTGTTTAGTCTATAGTATGATCATTACTTTAGGGGGTTGTAAGGCTTCCTTAACTTTTTAATGATGTTTTAGTGATCAGGTTATAATTATAGAATTTACTAATACTCAAAAAGCTATATTATATTTTAGCTCATTCTATTTCAAAATTACTTTTACTTTATATTTATTTTGTTTATGGATGTTTATGTTCAATTTTGGGACCATTAGTTTAATTTTTATGTGGACAATATCATAGGTGAGTAGGAAGTTTTTGCAAGAGAAAAAAATAAAGAATCAAGTATACTGACTAAAGAAGTCAGACCAAAGCCAAAAGAGGACTAAAATTCAAAGCTTAGGAATTCAAATGAGCCAAACCTATATTGAATCATTTTATGCTCTTATTTATATTGTACTCCTTTTTTAATTTTTCATCTAGCCTTACACAATAAGTTAACAAGTCCTTTTTTAAGTGAATCACACATTAATACAATGCTTAATAATGAGATACAAATGCACAAGAAGGGGGGGTTGAATTGTGTATTCTTTTCGTTAATCCCTTTTTAGAAAATTCGTTCGTTCAAAGAACTTCGTTCTTTTCACAAAACTATTGAAAAATAAAGTTGTAAAGTATTTTCAAAAACTTGTATAACAACAACAAAATTGAAAGTTAAGAGTTAAGAGAGATTGAGAGTTGAGAGATTTCGACACATCAATTTTATACTGGTTCACCCCAAACTGTGGGCTACATCCAGTCCTCAGATGTCTTTCTGAGATTCCACTATCTCTCAAACTTTGCAAGTATTCTTTATTTCCGAGCCTCTTCAGGTCTCTTACAAATAGTATTCTTTCACTCTTAGCCTCTTCAGGCTATCTGTACTACTTTCAATCTGAAAGGTGTTTCGAGCTTTGTTACAAAAATAATAGCTCTAGTTTGTTAGCACAATATCTCTCAAGAATTGCTAGGATTTTTAATTTTGCTAAAATTTTTTCTTAATCTCTTTGACACGACTTGTATTTATAGCCTTAGTCTTCAACTACTTCTTGAAAACTGCTTCTTGATCTTTCAAGAATCGATTATTCAGTTGAGTTCTGTAACTAACTCAAGCTGATGTGTCTTCTTAATTCTTCCGTCTGCTTTCTGCTTTCGCGTCTAGCTTCTGGTTTTCTTGCGTCTATTTTTCTTGCGTCTGCTTTTGCTTCCGTCTGCTTTTCACTTAAGCTTGCGTCTGCTTTTACTTCCGTCTGCTTTTTATTCAAGATTCCTTCCGTCTGCTTTTCACTTAAGCTTCCGTCTGCTTTTGATTTTAGCTTCCGTGTGCTTTTGCTTTTAGCTTCCGTCTGCTTTTTATTCAAGCTTCCTTCCGTCTGCTTTCTTTATTTTGATTTATTATTTGTTTTTCATCAAAATCATTAATCGTAAAGTCATTTTGACTTAACAGCCCCCAGCGTCACGATGATCGACAATCCGTCCACAACTGACACTAGTGTATTTTCAACTGTCTCAACGTTCTTCATGAAATCGTATACCTCGTTCGTGTAGACTGCCTCATTTATCTCAAAGAACTTTTTCCATGTAGTTACTACAATCTCTGGCTCTATATCCAACTGGTTCTTCTTCAAGGACTCAAAATCAACCAGTCTTCCAGTAGTCATCGATTGCTCCATTTGTTTTTGTGGTTAAAAAATAACTGAATGCGCAAATGTTTTTCCCAAAGAGGTGAAGTTAATTTATAAACTTGAGAGTGAGAGCAAGGAAAGGTTTGATATCCAAACAAAGTAATGAAAAGTTTTTTTGAGAGTTCTTCAAAAGTCGATGTTAGGGAATGTGAAGAGAGTTCTAGAGTAGGTGGTATTCTCAAGGCTTTGATTTTCCCTCCAAAACTTTCTTATGACAGAAATTACCAGCAGTGACTACCGTTAGTGTTATCATTAACTCTTACGACCCTTCATCTTATTTTTCCTTCTCCGCTTCGTCTTAGTTTTTTGTTTGCACTTCTTCTTACTTTTGTCTCCGCGTTTCGTTTTATTTTTCCTTCTCCACTTTGTCTTATTTTTGTCTCTGCACTTCGTCTTACTTTTATTTTCGTGCTTCGTCTTAGCTTGACTTCCGCTTCGTCTTAGATTGACTTCTCTTTCCGTACTTCGTCTCATTTTCTTCAGCCTTATCGAAATGGTTCATCACTTTCTAATTTTATTATATATGATTTTTATCAAGATTATTGATCATGAGCTCATTTTGACTTAACATTAATTAGTACAAATCAATAATATTTATGTTTATAATATATATATATATATATTCATAATCAAAATTTTATAGTTAACATTTTTCTTCTTATTATTATTATCTTTATTATTCTGACTAATTTAATTATATGAAATATAATTTTTTATTATTGTAATTTCCTGACCTTATTAATTTTATTATTATTATTATTATTATTCTGGTATTATTAATGTTCTGCATGAGTATATGTAGCTATTATTGATCATTCAACATAACCATGTTGAGGTTTCGTCTGATTTCTCTGAATCTTTCTTCACTCAATGACTTAGTCAAGATGTCTACCCATTGATAGTTCGTCTCAACAAACTGTAGACTTCCAATCTTCCTCTGACTTCTAACTGGTAGCTGATCCACAACGTATGTGAGCTACAACTTGTGGCTCACATATACTCGGCGGCGTGACTAGCATCCCAGTATCCAATTAACCTGAAATCTTTACCTTTCTCTTACATTAAGCAAATATGAGTAGAACTTGATAGATATCTCAAATTTCTCTTCACATCAACATAATGAGACTCTCAATCATCTTGCACCCAAACAAACACTAAACAGAATACCAGCTTTGCTTGCTGTAGGCTAAAGCAATGAACACATAATCCTTCTATAAAGGGTTTGATTATACATCTTATTTTTGCTTCTCTGGTTCAACTTACTTTTCTCTCCCCTGTTCCTCTTATTTTTATCTTTGCACTTGGTCTTACTTTTGTCTCTGTGCTTCCTCTTATTTTTGCTTCTCCGCTTCGTCTTACTTTTCTCTTTACATTTCATCTTACTTTTCTTCAGCCTTACCAAAAAAATGTTCTGCATGACTATATGTAGTTATTATTCTAATATAAAATTATTCTGATGTTTTGTAATTTTGAATTAATGTATTGCTTGAGTTCATATAATATAAAAAATATGTTATAAGATTTGGCACTGTTATACATATTTCTTATCTGCTCCATCGACATCTATTCATTGGTTATAGATTTATCGAGACTACCAAAATATTTTACCTGTCACATTATATTTAATGAACTCAACCAATGATATGTGTGTTTTTGACTTCGAAGGAAAAACACGGAAACCCCTAAAATCTATGAACCAGACATCATTTTAAAATTATTATAATATAAAAAATTGGATATAAGATTTCGTACCATTTTTACTGCTTAAATTAACTTCTACAACTTAACATTCGCAGAATCATCGTCGTTTCTAATTATTATACAACTGCTACCTTTTTTGGCACCCCTATTTAATGTAGCAGTCATCATTTAATACAACCCAGATTAATTTTGAAAACCTAATATTTACGTGTCTTTCCCTTCTCTCCGCATTCAGAAATTACTATGATTACTTACCTTTTTGTGCACGCTTATTTAATGTAGCAGTCATCGTTTAATATAACGCAAAACCCAATATTTATGTGTCTTCCTCTTCTGTGCACATTCACAAATTACTATGATTGCTTGTCTTTTTTTGCACCCCCCGTAGCAGCCATCATTTAATACAAGCCAAATGATGTTACGACCATTTCTTTGTGATTAAAATAACTTACATCGAAATTAGTCCTCCCACCCCCTCCACTGACACCTTTATATTTTAACTTTTGACCTTTTCTCTTGTGACTTAACCCTCAAATCATATCTACCGTAACCGCTGAAACAATTTCTCTCCCCAAACTTTACTTCTCTCAACTGTCCTCTTCTTTTACCTTCTTCTTGTTTAACCTGAATAGACCAAATTCTCCGTTTTAGAAAGAACCCTCAAAGTTGCATCTTCTATTTCAAGAAACAAAGAACAACCGTTCATATTAGTGAGGCATTCTTTTGTCCATCACTTTTTTCTTTCATTTTTTTAAATTTATCATTTCAATAAAATGGTTTGTTTACCTTCTGCTTATTACATTTTTGTCATTTTTGTTTACTATCACCTAATTTCCTTTCTTCAGAACTTCACCTGAACTACACAAGCAATAAATACAGGCAATAAATACAGTTGTACAAACTCTAATAAAAAAATATCAAATTTAAACGTTATTCAATGATTACTTTTTAAACTGATACAATAATCCGCTTCATTTTAATTTTTTAAAATATGATTTCCTTTTTTTGATTAAATTTGTTTCCTTATCCTATTATTTTGACTGCATTTATACTCCATTTTTTGAAGGCCCGCTGTTTATTCCCTGCTGCATTCTTCGACTACTAAGGTATGTACAGTTATCTTAAATAAATATATTGTATAATTTTTTGGTTTAGTTATTTAAATGCTTAATAATTATGTTTGTTTGACATATAGTTTGTTAGATACTTTTTAAATTATTTTGCTTACCTTTTTCATCCGTTGTGTACTTATTACATTTTTTCCTTTACTTAGTTGCATATCAAAATGTTACCACTTCATTATCGAGTCTTTATTAAATTTGTCTCATAAACAAATCTTATTTTTTTAACATGTCTACTCTGATATGATTTATAATATATATTCAATTATATTCCATATATATATACAAGCAATAAGGTATCTGGAATCCAACTTTATTTCTTTGATACTAATGAAGAACTACAAAAAAGGATCAACAGTTCTGATAAACTTTGTGAAAATATATTGAGGCTCATTGTGACAATTCTTCAAGATAACCCTTATGCTAGGTTTTTTCGAAGTCTTAAAGATATCCCATCGCTTGAAAATCACGAAATTGTTCTCAGATGTTTTCCTGGTCTTGATCAACGCATTTACAATCTTCCTACTGCATCACAAGTAGCTGTTATATGGACTGAAACTGATGATGAACAACATGATAAATCTCCTCATATCCAAGTCTACACTCACTCAGGTCCGAGTTACAGAATTCAATCTTATTATACATGCTATGACCCGCTTCAATATCCACTTTTATTTCCGCGGGGTGAACCAGGATGGCATCATGGCATTAAGTGGTTAATTCCATAAAGAAACGCGACGAATGTTTCTGATGAAACAAGGACTGCTCCTTTCTGCACTTTTACTGAACCAGCTGAATTATTCGCTCTGGAAAACATAGGTTAGTTGTCTACTTATTCTGTTGTTTCCCAAATATTATCTAATTACACAAATTAATTTACCATTTTTTTCTTACTATTACTAGTTACTCAAGAAGGACACTTTAAATATAGTCTAGTAACTGCCAGAGAGTATTACTGCTATCGACATCAAATCAGAAGTTATGACGAATCCATGCTCTCCACAACTTAAGACTACTTTAACAATTCGTTGTCAGTTCTTATATAAAGATTGAAACATCTCGCCTTGACTTCCATAGGAAAAAAAACAAAATGAGATACGATTAGAAATTTTGCAAGGTGTTTTAGATAGCATTCACATTGGTCAAACTGAAGCTTCTACAATTAGCTACCAAATTGTCCTCCCAGCTTCGTTTATCAGTGGCCCAAGAGACATGAAACGGCGTTATCTGGATGCAATAGCTCTAGTACAAAAATATGGCAAACCAGATATTTTTCTCACTATCATTTGCAACCCTATGTGGAAAGAAACATAAGAGAATCTTAAATTTCATGAAAAGGCACAAGACAGACCAAATTTATTGTCCAGAGTGTTCAGAGCTAAATTTGAAATTCTCAAATATGAGTTGATAAAAAAACAAATTTTTGGACATGTCGCTGCGTTTGTTTACGTCATTGAATTTCAAAAGCGTGGACTGCCTCATGCTCATTTGCT
>JANZLC010000009.1:8454591-8468584 GCA_026413385.1 Erythroxylum gracilipes
GATTTGAGAGAAAAGAAGAGAGTTGAGCTAGGGTTTAATTCTTCTTCATCTTCAAGAAAGATTTTGAAGTTGATCAATAAGAGAAAAAGGAAGAGGGAGGAAAGAGCTTCCATTTAAGCTCTCTTCATTCGGTGAAGAATCAAGATAAGATCATTCTAAATCTTTTAGGATTTTTGGAAGGATTCTAGTTCATGAAGTTTAGAAAATGCTTAGGTTCAAGTATTCTAAAATCAATTTTTGTGATTTTGTATTGTGGGATTATTTTTTAATTGGATTCCTACTGGATGAGAACTTGGATATTATGAGATCATATGAGGTTAGAAAAGAAATGGCGAATTGAGTTATGATATAAAATAACCAAGTGTTCTTGAGGTGTAAGCTTATGAATAAGCTAGACACATGCAAAGGGTAAGGATTGAAAGAAGAATTTGGAAAAGATCATGTACAAACGAAGTGTAAATCTTAATTCAATTAGACACATGTGAATTTTGAAATGGGAATGAGAACAATATGTGTTCTAGAACATATACATGGGATTGTCATTAAGCATGCATTGTATATAGTCCATTTATACAATTATGCATAAATAAATGCTTATACGTGTGTAATTATTGATGAGTGTAAAATGGGTGTCTTGCATAAATGGGTTGTGTAGGTCAAGTGTCTGCATTCAAGTGTTCCCGGAATTGGAAGAAAATTCTAACCTAGAGCATATTGTGAGTAGATCGAGATGGTCTCACTTCGTTATTTATTATTTAATTTTTTGTATTAAATGACTACTAAATGATTATGTAAGTGTGATTGATTATGTTGGTTTCCGGACAGAAGGTCTGATGATTGTGATATTTGATTTGAATATTGAAGTGCTATTGAATGTGAATTGAATGAACTAAGTGTACCTAATGTGATTGTTAAATGTGTTCTGAATGTGCATGTGCATGTAAATGAAATGTGATTCTCAACTCAATGTTGAAAGCCGGACTAAGGTCCGATGATATGAGAAAGTGATTGAATGGGATATGCAATTGTGAGTGATGCATTCCATTGCATGAATGCATGAAACATAATGGTAGTTGTGACTAGAGTAGCCACCGATCAGAGCTACAAGTTCAACGTGTGAAAAAGAGCCTCGAGCTCAAAGTGATTCAGAACCTCAGACTCAACGTTTAATAAGCTCTATATGGGACTGTTATCAATGAGCCCGGTATCCAATAGATATGGGAGAGTTTAGTCACTCGGTCACAATAAAATAACAAATGGAAAGAGAGTCTCATGTGTACTGCATATGCATAATGAAAAATGTGAATTATGATGCATAGCATGAATGATTAAATGTACTGAATGTGAAATAATGTGAAATGTGAAATAAATATGTGAATTATTTGTTATAGGATTGGGTGAGCCATCGATGATGGTCACTCACTGAGTTCGCAAAACTCACCCAAAATTTGTAAATATTTTTTAGGACTTAGAAGAATACCCCGTTAAGCAAACGAGAGTATACTTACAGCATCCAAGTGAAGGATAGAGGTCGGGATCAGTTCGTGTCTGCATTGTATTTCTCTTTTTTGTATTGAATTATTATTCCGCAACTCTTGTGTAAATTTATATTTTGAAATAACTCAAGTGTTTGTAATTGTGAAAGGGCCCGAATGGCTATTGAAAATTTTGTTAAGTGAAAATGTTTATGAATGAATGAGGGCCCAATCTGGGTATCGATTTCCACATATTGTGTGTTGTGATTAAAAAAAAGTGTACCGATATTTGACTGATTGAGTGTTTTAGCACACTACCCTCGCGGGGCACGGACTCGGATATCACCTACGATGTCAGGTTCGGGTCATTGCGAGGCTGGGGTGCTACATTTATGTGGTATCAGAGCCCAGAAGTACTATCTTATATGGGCATTCTAAAATATGTGTCAAGTTATATGCATATGTATAATAGTCATGCCATAGTAGACTGCGGTAACTGATCCCCCAGTATGAGTCACATGCATGAGCATTCCTTAAGAGTCTGAGCTTTTAGAAGCATTAAGAAAAATGATGATCTGACAGAATGTGAGAAAATAAAGGTTTATGGACATTTTGGAAATGAGAAATACTATCTGGTATTATATGATAGATAAAGGTTCACCATAATGGGGGTATGTACCTTTAAAGGTGATATCGATATATTATTTTGGATTGATTGAGGAAAATGAGAATATGAGTAGAAAGGAGACTAAAGTGTACAAAAAAAATCAAATGAAATCATAAAAGGATGAATTTGCAACTGAAATGTTTATGTGAGTGTGGTGATAAGAGTTTGTAATTCAGTATAAGGAGATATTAAGGGAAAATAGAGACCGAAAATTCATAATGATTATGCATCAGAAATTCTAGATCGGTTGAAGACGTATATATATATATATAGGGGAAGAAAAATAGTATATAGATGGATATAACAGATAAAGATTCAATGTATCTGTTGCTGGATCCCGTTTCCGGAGCCCATCTACTTCATCCGAAACCCTCATACTTATATATGATTGTAAACTCAATTCAAGCTCTCCGAATAAAACTTGTAAGGTTCGCATTAATTTCCGTCAATAAAATCTAATAAGCTCTTCTTGGTTGAAAATAACGTGAGCTCTCTCTTTTCTTTCTTCAAGTTTCGAGACTCTTCCCCTCTAGCCTTAACCAAACTATGTCTTTAAACTAACTAAAACTTAAGTTAAATGACACCTCACCTCATCACACACACGGCAACTTCATTTTGCCTTCCTTCTTCTTTATTTTTGTTTTCCTTTACAACCAAAACCCTAGGCATTAGCTACCAATTTCGTGGGCCAAGCCCAAAGCTTCCTTCTTTTAATTCTATTCTTTTTCATTATAACTTAAACCTAACTTAAACCTAATGGACCCAAGCCTTTCTTGCTCTTTTAATTTCAAGTTTCATGGACCGTAGCCCACTTGCACTTCATTTACACTTCATTCTGCTTTATCTCATTTAATTGGATTTCGGATTAAGTAGTTGGGTTCAGGAAACGGGATCCAACAGATAGTGTTGTGCATTAATTTAAAGAACACAATCATCAACATGTTTGTTTTGATGCCAGTGTATCTTGCTAAATTCAAATTTCAAAATTTAAAGGATAAGATTAAGCGACAGAAGAAGAGCAGAGGCTAGGAAAACCCCTAGGACAACACGAAGCATGTGAAATAACTAAGAAAAACATTTTGGAGTGGATTTTAATCAATCTAGAGTGAAGTTTTTAAGGATTTTAAGGATTTCAATCATATTATCCTTAACTTTAAATTTACCATTATTTTTAATTTGTTAGATATGGTTATCAGCTAAAGTCTTTATGGTACCTAGATTAGATGAACCTAGGATGGATCTTATAGTGACTTTTTTTAAATTTAATATGTTCGTCTATTTCTCTAAGATTCAATTATGTGTTCTTTTTATTAGTAAATTAATGTTATCTGTATATGTTGATTCATGTACGATTTCATGCAATTAAGATTGAGAAATTGAATGATTGAATAGTTTGGAGGCAAGTTTTAATCTATTTAAAACCCTTAAAATGCTGTAAGTACATAGGTGTGGGTGTAGTATGTGAGGCGTTGATCCCTCGAGGAGTTGTTGAGCTAATCTAATTCTAATTTATCTAAGGCCTAAAAAATTATTAAAAAGAAAATAAAAATTACACAGAAAAGTAAGCACGTCAAGATGATTGATTGGAATAAAAGTGTAAAATTAACACAAAAAGAGAATCAAATTGAGCACCACCAATTAATAATTCAAATCACACAAGAAAGATTGATCGAATATGAGAAAGGGGATTTATCCTATCATCAAATTCTAACATGATTACTTTTGAGTAAATATGGTATCGATCCTAGACTTTTGAAGGGTGGGTTACTCTCTCTTGAGTTATAATAATTAAACCTTAAATCATAAACCCTAATTGAATTATGGAATTTGCAATCTCTCAATTAACAAAAAATCCACAATTACAATCAGATCTTAAGCCCTCTAATAGACAATCGGGTCCTCACACGAGATCTCACTTTGACTAAATTCTTGATTTGATTAATTGTGTGATCTATTAGATTTTTTAACTCTCATTACCTAATATAATCATTTTTGCTATCAGTTCACTCTCTTGATTTATTACCGAAGTATCCAAATACAATAAATAATCACAGCACCCAATGTATTAACATCAAAAGAAATCACATTAACATTGATTCAAGAAAAAAATCCCTAAAGAAGTTTAGAACATCATCATCAAACCTATATCCATCACTAACAAATCCATCTCATACATTCAAAAGAAAGAACAATAAATATGAAATGAAGTCATTTGGAAGGGTCAGAATAGATCGGGAAGATGGTAGCACAACAACCCCCTTCTTCTCCTTCTTCCTTTCTCCTCCTTTTCTTTTCTTCTTCCTTTCTCCTTGGATCTTTCTCAAAGTGGCAGAGGTTGGAGCTATTTTTTAGGTTAATCCTCATTCTTTATATAGTATTACCATTTAGGGTAAATATTAGGGCTTTTCCATGCTTAAAAAGTACGAAGGTTGTTTGCATCTTCTATCGCACAGGCCATAATTATGGCCTATAGTGCCATGATCGTGGCACTAAATATTTTCTTCTATCCTCGTGATAGTGGGCCTGCATTTTGCTCCGTGCTTCCTATGAATCTCCTTTGTTCTTTGATATTTGACTTGAAACACTAACAAACATATCAAAGCACCTTAAATACACAAAATTTAAGCTTAATGGCATGCTCTAACCCATAAAACACTCAAAACACAAATGTCTAACTAAATAACACAATTCTAACCTAAGCATGTACTAATTATTCAATTTAACAACTAAACACATACTAAACTACCCATTAAAACAATATGTAGTCTACCACTATCAACATCCCCACACTTAAACTTTTTCTTGTCCTCAAGAAAAGACAAAACAAGCAAAACACAACAGACCGAACACAACTAGCAACAAAACACACACATATGCTATAATGGGTCAATGACATTAAGCTTCACGAAACCAATTTAACTACAAACATAATCCCTTTAATTGTTCTGACTTATTAACTTATGAAATATGTATCTAAGTATTTTAGACCAAATATACATACCAATCAAGACCTTAATGTCAAACTCATTCACTCCTATCACTTACACACATAAATTGATAATTATTCGGTCAATCAAAATTGTAACTATCCTTAAGTAACTTTTTATGAAAATTTGAGCTATTCACTAAGATTGATAGCATTTATTAGCCGACACACTATTTTTGTTACTTTTAATTGACATAAACCTAGCCTTTTGACTCGAAGGAAAACATTTGTGATGAATGTCCCCCAATTACTCAACTATTAAGCGGCATGGTCGGAATGACATTATAGCCTTTTGATGTTAAGACAAACATTTGTGATGAATTCCCCCCAAGTACTCAGCTACTTCACATTCTCAACTGGCTACTAGCTCTATTCATAACTTGATTTGTTTTAAAAAGGGCTAGTGGAATAGTTATTGACTAAACAAAACACACACTTTTATTTTATTTTATTTTATTTCCTAGCTCATTTCGTTTAGCTAATCATTCTCATGAAAAGGTAGTAACAATGCTATGAATTTGGTTGACCTAAAATTATAAATGAATTTGGTAAATTCCAGAGTGAATGAACCAACATCATATCCTAATTAACATGCATATTTAACCGAAACAACCTAGAACACTAATTTCACAAACTAATAAATCTTCGCAACCTAAAAGACTATGTTCAAAGATAAAAAATAGATGCAACATAAAATAATCCTAAAACATACCAAGATATTCCAAAAATTCATTGAAAAATAAGATAACATACTCACATTCATACTTTACTGAGTTATATACAAAACATCATGGACATATTGTACTCATCATATACATGCCTTACATACAAATCCATCCTGTATTGTAGTTATTAAAAACCATTTATAAGTTATTACAAACCATTTATACAAAACACAATATGTCTCAACATATTGAAATACAACTTAAAACTTAAACATAACATTTTCCAAAATCATATCAAGTCCTTCATTGGCCACTGCGGTTGTCCCAGCCTTAAGTCTTCTTATTAGAACCTACACAGAGGCAAAACCACTATCCTAAGCATATAGCTTAGTGGGGAATAACTAAATAGGATACATAATCAAAACTGTTTCTAATAACATTTACATGTACTGAATCAGGTCATATCATATCAATCTTTAATTGTTCATATTAAAGAGCAATTCAAACATTATTTTTCTTAGAACAAAATATAATTCAACAGTACAAAACATTCTTGCATCAAAACAAAACATATAAGTATCAGAACAGAACATCATTACTTCAGAGCAGAATGTACAAGTCTCAGAACATAATATAATTATGTCAGAACAGAACATAACTTGTATCAAATTCAAATATATCTTGTATCAAATCAGAACTTATCTTGTATCAGATCAGAATTTATCTTGTATCAGATTAGAACTTATCTTGTATCATATCAGAACATATATCAAAACACAAAATAGAGTAGCCTACTAGTCCTTTTTACAAAAGTGGATAACGAGACAAAAATAAAAGATACCTATGATTGGTATCTCAGAAACAAAAGAGACTTAAGCTTTTGAAACAAAAGACATTGAAGTGTCTAAGATCAGAAGATACTGGAGTGTCAAGTACAAAAGACACCGAAATGTCTAGATACAGAAGACACCTTAGTGTTTAGTTACAAAAACAGCTGCAGACCCTTCTAGGCATGTTTATTTACCCACAACTAGGACTTGACAGTTTTAAAAACAAAGCTTTTCAGATTTTAGAGTCATATGTAAGGGAGGGATGTAGTGCATAACATATGCATTTATTCCATTTTGCACAAATTTAACGTATTTATTCACATTTGATCAAACTTAACATGCCTTATAAACATAAACATTTACAATAATGCACTAATGAATACATTAAGTAATTACACATTACATGTGTTCACACAAGTTCCCAATTCATAAACATTCACATCAATTTTCTAATGGTATCAATTAATTCCACGTTACTAATCATGGTCCATCTAACCAAGATTCTTATATTTACTTTTATAAACATGTAACATTTCAACTAGGGTATAATTTGGGGCCTTACAATTCTCTCCCCTTAAAAGAATTTCATCCTCGAAATTCATACCTGATGAGAATAACTAAGGATACTGAGCTCTCATGGTTGATTCCGATTCCCATGTTGCTTCCTTGAGTCTATGGTGTTGCCAGAGTACTTTCACCAACGGTATTTGCTTATTTCTGAGTTGTCGGATTTCTCTGACTAAAATAGACACAGGCCCTTCCTCATAAGACAAATCTGGTTGTACTTGAATTTCTTTCACATGAATCTTATGTGTATCTTCAGACCAATATTTTCTCAACATAGAAACATCAAACACATCATGCAACTTGGCCAATTCTGCAAGATGAGTTAACTGATAAGCTACTGGTCTAACTCACTTAAGAATCTTATAAGGGCTGATGTATCATGGGCTGAGTTTACCTTTTTTCCCAAACCAAAGTATGTGTTTCCACGATGACTCTTTCAAGAATACCTTATATCCTAGCTGATACTCAATATCTTTCCTTTTTAGGTCAGCATAGGACTTCTATCTATCACTGGAGGCTTTTAATCTTTGTTGAATAACTTGAACCTTTTCCTCAATATGTTTCACAATATCAAGCCCAATCATCTTGTTTTCACCTAATTCAGTTTAACATACCAGAGTCCTACACTTTCTACCATATAGGGCTTCATAAGGTGCCATGCCAATACTAGTCTGATAACTGTTGTTGTGAGCAAACTCCATCAAAGAAAGATAGTTATCCCAACTTTTAGAGAATTCTAACACAACCCCGAAGTATAACTTTCAATATCTGAACAACCTGTTCAGATTGTCCATCTATCTGAGGATGAAAAGTGGTACTAAACTTGACTTGGGTACCCAAAACCTTTTGTAGACTTTTCTAAAATCTCGAAGTAAATCAAGGATCACGATCATAAATAAAAGATAATGGTACTCTATGCAATCTCACTATTTTATTCACATATATATCTGCAAGCCTATCCAACGAATAATTAGGATGAACAGGAAGAAAATGAGCAAGCTTGGTGAATTTATCAATAATCACGCATACAACATCATGATTCCTTTGAGTGAGAGGAAGCCCAGTGACAAAATCCATGGTAATGATATCTCATTTCTATTGAGGAATTGAAATAGGATGTAACAAACCAGATGGAAGCTAATGCTCAGGTTTAACTTACTAACATGTCAAACATTTGGATACATAATCCACAACATCACGTTTCATTCCTGACCACTAGTAATGCTGCTTCAGATCTTAATACATCTTATTTCCACTAAGGTTCATTATAAAGATAGTATTATGCACCTCAAACAATAGCTTTCTCTTCAATTCATCATTAGCTGGTATATACAATCGACCGTTATAATACATATCACCATCTCCTTTCATAGAAAAGTTAAGATGTTTACCTTCCCGAGTAACTAAGATAAGTTGTTACAACTCATCATCAACTTTCTGAGCATCATAGATTTCTTGTCTCAAGGTAGGCCTAGCTTTCAACTGAGCTATTAAAGTCCCATCAGATGCAAGTCCCCATTCACTCTGCTGCACGTACAAGAGCTTCAGTAAGCATTCTTTTTAGTTGATCAAATGGATCTTCTATCCTTGGCAACGAATACTTATTCTTCATTGTGACCTTATCCAATTGCTTATAATCAATGCACATATGAAAAGTTCCATCTTTCTTCTTAACAAATAGAACCGGTGCTCCTCAGGATGAGACACTAGTTCTAATAAACCCATTATCCAGTAGCTCTTGCAACTGAACCTTCAACTTTTTCAATTCAGTAGGAGCCATCCTGTATGGTGCTTTAGATATAGGAGTAGTGTCAGGCATAACCTCAATAGATAACTCCACTTTCCTTTTAGAAGGAAGTCTAGGTAGTTCTTCAGGAAACACATCCGAAAATTCATTCACCACTGAAATCTCTTGCAGTTGAAATCTCACCTTCTTAGAACCAAGTACAAAAGCTAGATAAGCTTCATATCCCTTCCTAATAAACCTTTGAGCTTGCATAGCAGATATCACACTAGCCAAAGAACTAGTGTGGATGCCATACAATATCATTTTAGGTTGATTGGGGCTTCTTAAGCACAATTATCTTAGCACTACAGTCAACCATTGCCTGATGCTTGGATAACCAATCCATACCCAAGATCAAATCAAATTCATAAAAAGCCAATTCAATTAAATTTGTTACATACTCACTTTCTTGGGTTATAATAGGACAGTTTCTATAAACTTGATTAACCAACACACTACTACCCAGAGGACTGGTTACACGAATATCATAATCTAACTTATTTACAAGCATCTCTTTATCAGGAATTTCTTCAACACAGATATAGGAATGAGTGGATCCAGGATCAATCAAAGCATGCATTTCAGAGTTAAAGAGAGAAACAGTACCCATAATGACCTCAGGTGCGTCCTAATCCTCACAAGCTTTTAAAGCATAAGCTCGAGCCAAAGCAGAAGGCACAATAGGTCGATCAATAGTTTCTGAAATAGTACTCAGATTAGGACTGACCTAACTAAATCCTCCATGACCTCTACTGTATCCTCTATTCCTAGCAGATGTATGAGAAACTTCTCTACTAGCTTGTGACATCAGAGGCTGTCTCATGGGACAATTTGCTATGAAACGATCAGGGTTGCCACATCGAAAACATGCAACCGTAGTCATCCTATAGGTACCTCGATGGTATCTGGAGCAATGAGGGCACTCCGAAGCTACAGAACCTTGGCCCATAGAAGTCCCTACCAGAATTAGCTGATGAGGGAAAGTCTTGTTACTTTGCCCTAGCTGCAGATTTCTGAGTAAATTCTTATGGAATGGAGGCTCCTTTACGACTTCTCTTACTGGAGGACTGACCTCCTCTAGCAAAACCTCTTCGCTGAACCCTTTCTTTCGTAACCATCTCTTGCTTCTCTATCATCATGGTAGCTTGTACCAACTAATGGTAACTCACTTGTTACAAGAGAGTGAATGTCACAAGATGCTCTTTGGTTGGGTCATTCAAACCATCCTTAAACTGATGACACCGAAACTCCTCATTAAGTACAGATTCAGGTGCATACTTGCTGAGTCAATTAAATTCTCTATCGTACTCAGCAATAAACAGACTTCTCTGTTTCAGATTCAAGAACTTCTTCCACTTCTCCTTTCTATAGGCTTCTGTCACATACTTGGATTTAAACTCTTAGGAAAAGAATTAGAGGCTTAGGTAACTAAGGAAACCTTAGAACAAACTTCCACCACTCATAGGTTGCTCCTTAAAGAAGGGAGATAGCACAATGAACCATCTGGTTAGGTAGGCAGCTAATTTCATCTAACACGATTTCACTTTTTCCAATCAGAATTTCACCCTTTCAGACTCCTCTAGAGATGTTCTGATAAATTCTTCAGCTTTATGCTTTCGGAACTGATCAATCGGAGCCTTGGGTACAGTAATACGGTGTAATAAAGTCATCATATCTTATGAAAACTTAACTAAACCCTCTCTTTGTGTAATATCTTGCCTCCTAAAATTGTTATGAGATTAAACTATTAGATTGAGTCATATGAGTTATTCATTTAAGAATTTACGAGGTGGATTTCATTCACTTGCATAATATTCGTATACACATATGAGTCATGATTTAGAAAACATTACAAGATAGTATATGCACTCAATTGACATATTCTAGGGTATGGAACGAAAATGAATGTGATATGAATGTGCATTCCTAATGTTTTGCATTTTGATTTACCAATAACATGAATTGATGGATTATAATTAGTGAATTGGAAATTTATTGTTACAATTAAGTAATTGATGAGGTGATATATGCATCTAGTCTAAGAAAAATGTTAAAGAGCAAGAAAAATTGATACATAGGAATTTATGTTGATTTGGCCGATGAAATGGTGACATGTGGCATTGGGAATAAGTGACAAATGGCTCAATTAAATGGTTGACAAGTGTCTTGAGTGTAATTAAGACAAGTGTCCCTTTAAATTTGTGACAAATGACACTTTAGACTTGTGACATGTGGACCAATAAAATGGTGACATGTGTAGCTTTACAAATGGTGACAAATATAGCCTTACAATTGGTGACATGTGTAGCCTTACAATTGATGTCATGTGTAGCCTTACAAGTAGTGACATATAGAGGCTTAAGTGAGTGACATGTGGAGCCTAAAGTAAGTGACACATGGACCAATAGAATAATAACATATGGACCAATAGAAGGACAACATATGTACCAATAGAATGGTGACACATGGACCAATGGAATGGTGACACATGGATTAGTTTGACTTTCTTTGAATTTTCTAGAGAAAATGAATGAAAAAGGCAATAGAAGTGAGAGTGAAGGTCAGCCATAAGGTTAGAAGAGGGAGAAAAATAAAAATAAAAAGAGAAGGAGAGAAAAAGGGGAAGAGAAGAGGAGAAGGAAATACGTTATCAAGGTAAGTTGCAATTCTGGTTTCAATTTCATCTTTCTCTTTTCAATCTGTTTTTAATATCCTTATAGCAAGGATTTGAAGAAACTCAAAAAATGAAAGTTATAGATATAGGTCTTAGCTTGACCTTTATGAAAGTTTCTTGATAAAATTGTGACTTGATCTTGAATTATGTTCGTTTCCATAATACTACCTGTGATAGACCCCTATATAGGAACCTTGTATTTTTTCCTAAATTTTGAGGACCTTAGAGTCCACATTCGTGAAAGTTTAAAACATGAAAAATGATTATTGATGTCTTATTAATGCTTCCGTGAAATGGTTTGGTTATAAGATGTCTTGATAATGATTCATTATGGTTTGAGTATTGGTTGCCAGTCTGTTTCTTACCAGAAATAGGGTAGAATTTGGATGGAGATTATATTTCAAAGAGAGATGTTGTTTGTGTAATTTTTAGATATAATAAGACTAATGGAAGTCTAGCTTCATGGAGCATAAGAATCATGGAATTTAAATCTTTGTAGAGAGAGTTATGATTAAAAGTAGACAACTTGTTCATAAAGAAACATTAGGAAGAAAAGGATGTAAACATTGCACATAAGGTTAGGTTAGCTTGATGTTTGAGGACACATTGAGCTGAACTAGTAAGTGATTTATTAACCTATTGACATATGTTAGAATAAAATTTATGATGATTGATTAGGGATGAATTTGGTTATAGTATTGGAGTTGAATGTGTGCTGGGAATTTAATGAATGGATTAGTTATGTTCTGTTTTGATTTTGATGCTTGAAAGACCATAATTTGTGAACTACCAAATGAATGATTTGAACTGGAATTGGAATTAAAGATGAATTGATAAGGAATTGAAGTATTTTTAAGGTGTAACTGAGGTATAATGGATGAATTATCGTGAAGGTGTCAAAATTTGGAAGAAAAGTTAAAGGAAAGTGAAGGTGAACTTTTGGTTCACCCATCCCACGAAATTGTATTGGTCCCTTCCTATGATCATGGGAATTGTACTGGTCCCTTCCCACGATCATGGAAATGCTTGGCAGAGAGGAAAAATTGTGTTTTGTGTTCTTGTTGAATCATATAAGGATAAGACACTGTACATTGGTGTAAATATACTTGATTGGGGGCTTAAAATGAACTTAGTTTGGTGTTGAATCAATTGGCTAAGTGTTTGATAAGTTTAGGTTCTTAAATGATATTATAAATTAAGGATTGGATTGTTTGATATCAATGTACCTAAAGCTGTAATTTATAAGTTATTAAAGGAGTGAAGGTGTTCTTATGAATGCAATTATGATTCAAATGATATGAACAATGTGAATTAGTGTAAATGAATGAGAATTGGGGAAATTGTGTGAATATAAAGCATTAATAAAGGATTGATGAATGTATGATTGAAGAATTGAGGGTAACCAAACTTACATTCGACATAACCTAACTACAAACAATTTATGGACAACCTATAATGAATGAATGATCAAGATTTGTGATTAAGGACATATACCTAGGAAAATCAGTTGAGCATGGATCGAACATGACACATATACATGTGCATAGTTGAATAATTATATAATTGATCAACTTAGTAATATGTGGATTATATGTGTATTGTATGATTTAGAAGCACAAATTAATCGATAGTATGTAGACATTGTTGGATCGTCAAGGAAATAGCGATTCTGGAGTATACTGTGAGTTGACCTAGATGTATAATCTCAATTATATATGTGTTTCGGTTTGAATTATGTGAGTTAACCTAGATGTTTTCTCACTATGTTTGAATTGTATGTTTTCTCACTATGTTTGAATTGTTCTTGGTTAACTTTCAGATATTGAACTGTTACTGATATGATTGTGAAATTCCGGACCATCAATTGTTTGAGGAGTTAAATATTCATGATTGTATAGGAAGTGCTTACTGATTGTATGTGAATGTGGGAAAAATGTGTATTCAACTGAATGTTGAATCTCGACATCCTATTCGATGATTGTGATAAATGAATGTGCACATCGAATGAAAGTTATTGATAGCATATTATGTGCAATGATGCATTCCATCACATGAATATGCATAATCAGATAAAGGAGTTGTGATTAGAGTGACCACCGTGAAAAAGGGCTTAAATATTAGGAAATGTGCATAAGAGCCACAGGCTCAGTTGATAATGAGCCCGGTATCCGCAACAGGTACGAAACATTTATAAAATGAGTTCGGTATCTGCAACAGATATGGAACAGTTATGAAATAAGCTTGGTATTCACAATGGGTAAAGGACAGTAAAATAGGCGTTCGGTCACAACAAAAATAAAAATGAAAGTGGAGTCTCATGTGCATTGCATATATATATCTTTA
>JANZLC010000009.1:8468684-8481966 GCA_026413385.1 Erythroxylum gracilipes
GGTATCAGAGCCTCGTGGGAAGGGGGCGTGTTGAGTTCCTCCCACATCGGCGGGCCCAAGTCCATTATTCAACATGCCTATAGGATTATAGTGCAGTTACTACAGTTTGACATAAATGGTGTCTTCATTTTGAGACTATAATGTCTCCACAATTTGATGCCTTCAAGTGTCCACAGTTTGATACTTTTGAATATCCACAGTTTTGATTTCTTTAGATATCCATAGCTCTAGTTATCCACACCCATAAGAATGTGCAAGCCTAAAAAAGAAAGCAAAGTAAATGGTTATAAAAAAGAAATATAGCACGACAACATAAATAATTGGTATTGATGAGCATTTGCATTTGTATTGATAATTTGTATCAATAACTATTAAATATCAATGTTTGGCTTATAAATGTACATTTTTGGTATATGGATAATATGTTGAAGCATATTTCCATTATGTACTTTGCTTAAGTATGCCATCATTATTCACATGAGCATTAAATATCAATGTTTGGTTTATGAATGTGAATTTATGGTATGTGAGTTGTGATATTTCTGAATGTGTGTGTTTGGTTGATGACTTCTGTGAGTGGTTATCTAAACTAAGTGTTTTTCCTATTAAGCTTTCAAGCTTATCATAAGCATTAATCTACATATATCTAAATTATAGGAGTGATGTACAGGAAACATCTGCAGAGCTAGGAGTAAAAGTACCTTTAGAATGTGTTTGGGTTTAAGATGATTATACATGTAAAAGAGTAGAGGAAATTGTATGTTTTCTTTTTGGATTGTCATGCAAATATAAAGATGTAATACTACTTTTAAATGATAATGTTAAGTGAAGTGAAATTTTGTAATGTGTATATGTGTAACATTGAATAGAAATCTATATCATGAATGTATATAGAGGAAAATTGTTGCCATGTATGTGGGTGGTTATAGATTCTATATAGGGGTGTTACATAGGAACGCAGAGTCACCGCTGTGAAGTTGGTATTAGTTGACCTAAAAAATAAAGTTGAGGGGAGTCAAGCCTCACTGAGTAAGTTCATATCACCCCATGACACCCAATGATATGCTCGTATAATATACAATTTATATTAGTATAAAAACACATATATGATGTATAACAAATTACATGCAATCCACAATAAATCTTACAAATGGAATATCTACAAGATCCTAGTCTCTAAGGATAAATACTCATAATACTACATCTTGAATGGCTACATAGAGTTAAGCATCACTAATGGTTCAGCCATATGGCTATACTAATATACTCGTAAGGCTCTCTTAGTCCATAGGAATTGTAGGGAGCTAAACATCACCAATAGACTATCTCTCTCTTAATATGTCCAAAGTCACAATCACTTCAATAATATACATATCAAACAAGGATTCGATTGGGAGCCAAACATCAACTAGGATCGGTCCGTATCATATCTCAATATTATATAACAATTATCTCTCATAATCAAACTGGTTCCCATATGAGCCTGATGTCTACCCATCAAGTGACACATTCTACATATTTTTCCTCTTCTACAATCACAATCAAACACATTAGAGCATAATCTAAGTATGAATCATGCAATTTCACAAAACAAGCACCCAGTCATATGAAGACCATCATAAATGTATGTCATATGTCATAGGTACCCAAACTTGTATACATATACTTAGATATCAAGGTAATATTCGAATATGCATCACAATAACGATTACATAAACTACATATGTACACATATATACTTGTACGTACTTATATATATATACACGTATATACTTATAGGTACTTATATATATATATATATGTATATATATCATATCATATCATATCTATATGCATAAGAATAGGGGCATCTATCCTAGCTTAATACGTCATTGTTCAGACCAGTATAGAACCATATTCAGTAGCTAGTGGAGAACTCAAACCTCTATCAACTTCAGTGCAGGTAGACCTCTAATTGACACCTGGGAGAAAATGAAGAAGGTATTAACTGACCACTTCCTCTCCAACAACACTTCATTAACTGACCGGTTCCTCCCCAACAACACTTCATGACTCGCGAGAGAAGCTTTGAAGCGTTTAAAGAAAGATGACTCAGTGCAAGAGTATGTGAGGAAATTCACATTTTTTATGTTAGATATGTATAACATGTCTGAGGAAGATAAGTTGTTCAATTTTACAAGCAGCTTGTAAGGTTGGGCACAAATGGAGCTTCGGAGGTAGAAAGTAAAAACCTCCCTAGCATGATAGTGGTTGCGAATTCCTTAGTGGGTCTCCATATGCCATTACTAATTCAAACAAGTAATGAGGGAAAAAAGAACGGTGGAATACATAACAGCTCGGAGAAAGGAAAAGAGAAGGTATGTGAATCTTCTCAATATAAGTTCAAGAAACAAACAAAATGAGATATTGTTTGCTTCATTTATGAAAGGTTGCCCTTTGCTTATGAATGCCAAAAATGGAAGGTGGGTAAGGAGCAAATGAATTCCATGGTTGCAAAGATCAAAGAGAAGGAGATGATGACTCAACGGAAGAAGTCTAACTCAATAATTATGCTTTATTAGGCACAATAAATCTTGTGAAGGAGCATTCAAACAAAAGCAAAGATAAACTTGATAAAGAGGAAATATGCTACATACGAGATGTGTTGATGACTAAGTTGTCTTCGGGAGAACCACATTTGGATGAGTGTCCATAGATTATTTGGACGGGGATGTTGTGTTGGACCCCGATCTTTAAGTGGAAATTTAGAAATATTAAATGAAATTCAATGATTGTTTTTGTATATGAATTGTGTTATAGATGTTTTGTGTCTTAAGGAAAATCGATGAGAAAAGATTTGAGGACTTTGATATTTGAGTAATTTTTTATAGATTATGAGAGTAAAGTGAAAGAGTTGAGTGAAATAGGAGTTAAAAATCAAGAAATAAAGAGAAAAAGTGAGTGAAATAGGAGTAAAAAATCAAGAAATAAAGAGAAAAAGTGTGAGAGTTTGTAAAATTAAGAAAAGTTTGACTTTTTGGGGATAAAAGTTGACTTTTGATTTAGGCAGAAATTGAGAAAATGATCTATATGAAACTTGTAGTGTCTATTAAAAGCTTTCTGTCGCCATAAAGTATGCTATTTTTTGATGTCGGGATTGAGAGTTATGATTTTCCGAAGATAAGGTTATTTTGCTTTGTGTTTGGAAAATGACCATAAGTGTACATTTGCGAGTACTCGGCTTTGAGGCCACTCGTCGTATGGATTTAGTCTGAATTGGAGTAAGTGGTCTGCATGAAAGCTGTAGCTTGTCTTTCAATCTTTCCGACGCTATAAAGTTTGTAATTTTTAGATGTGGGAATTAGGAGATATGAAATTTTAAAGTTTGGAGTTGGTATAAGATGACAATAGCAGGGCAGAAACTTTGAATGGAAAATTGACCTAGGTAGAGGTTAAATTTGCCTTTGAGTACTTCATAAAAGTTGTAGATTGTTTTTTTAATCTTTCCATTGATATAAAGTATGGAATTTTTGAAATTTGGAATAGGAAGATATGATTTTTTTCTTGGAAGTTCTGTCACTGTTGAGATTGTCATTGAATGGACAGCCACTTTATGTGGGCTTTTTGACCCTTTTGGAGACTGAATTTGATTTTGAGTTCTTCATAGAAGTTGTAGCGATTCCTTTTATTTTTTATTGATACAAAATTTGTTAAATTCTGAGTTCGGGGTCAAGACTTATGATTTTTGGAAAATTCGGTTTTAACAATAGATTTGAAGTTCTGTTCTTTTGCTTTTGATCAGACACTTTTTCAATCTTTTGCTTATAATTCCTTCGTTCGACATTCGATTGATTAGATTTTTAAAGCGTTGGATTCCTAAGACATTTAGATACTTTTTCCTGTGGAATTATGATTTTTAGGAGATTAAATGGAAAGAAATTGATTGAATCAAAGTCAGAGGATTGGTTAAAGTTCATGAGTTGGATAATTTTCTGAACATAGTTCAGTATTTTGAGAACTTCGGGAGCTGTACAGCTCCGATTGAGTTGATTCTTGATGTAAAATAAAATTGAGACTTGGGGATACAAATCATGTGAGGGATAGAAATTCAATTTCATCCCTAAGATTGTCAATTTCTGGATTGAAGTTGGGCTAATGTTCAGTCTCGGATTAGTGAGCGCTGAACGCGTATTTAATCTATAACTCTTTTGTTTCTGAACCGATTTGAGTATTTTTAGTATCGTTGGAAACTTAAGACTTAGGGGAACACTTCTCTAGAAGAAAGTGTTACCAAATTATGTCATTTACCTACTCAAAATCAGGATGCATGATGTCTGTTTTTCAAGAATGTGTTAGGGGAAATTTTGGAACAACACTTAAAGACTTTAGTAAGTAGGCTTAGAAGTAAGGGTTTAATGGTCATTGACCACTCATTTAATGACCTGGCTAGTTGCTATCGTTTAAGAGAGGAGTGAAGCACGATAATGAGCAGCAAAATAAGAAAAGAATCGAAGAAGAGAGAAGGAGGAAGCATGGTCGGAAGTGAGAGAAGGAGAAGAACAAGAAGACCTAAGCAAGTTTCGATTTTTCCATGGATTTCTAAGGGGTTTTCGATCTTGCTTCATGAGGAATGGAGGGAAGAGCATGAAAGTTTCCTTTGGAGCCTATAAATACTGAAAATGGTGGAGAAGAGAGAGGTAAGAGAAAGCTTTGAATTTTTAATGAGATTTTGGTTTATTTGGCTTAAGATTGATAGGGGTTTATGGTTTATGAGGTTAATTGAAGTGGTTATGCGAAGATGATGCTTAATTTTGGTTAATTGATTAATTAGGGTTTATGCCCAATTTTTAGGATTTGAGGTTTTTGAAAATTGTTTGATTTAGATGGCTTGAAATATGATGAGTTTGTGATTTCTTAAGTTAATTTTGAGGAATATGCTAATTATGATGTTGAATTTGGATGATTATGGCTTAGGTAATTTTAAATTGGAGGAAAAAGAAAGGGCTTTGGAGAATTAAAGTTTGGGACAAAGTTCTAGCATGGAATCGAGGTGGGTACCGTATTTATGATTTGAATTATAAGCCATCTTTGTGTTTTCAAAAATTCAAGAAAAGCAAAAATATTTTTAAAAGTATTATTTTCGAATAATTGAGTTATTATTTTGGAATGAATTAAGAAATTGCTAAAATTGTTTGATTTCATTGTGTTTTGATTTATTGAGAACAAATATGTGTTTTTGAAAAATCATAAAAGAAAGGATTTTCGAATTTATTGTTTCCGAATGATTTTTGAAAAATTGTTCAAGGGTTAAATTCATTGTTTTGATATGAATTTCGATCAATTGATAAAACTTCCGAAATTTTGTTATTTATGAATAATTTGATCAATTATGAAAATTGTTCATTCATTGATTTTGAATGATTTGAAATGATTGTTAATTTTTATTGTGTTTGAATGTATTAATAATTTCTGAAATTTCATAATTTATCAATGTAGATAAATTATGAAAATTGTTGCATTCCTTGTTGTGAATGATTGCACATTATACTATGTGAAATTGTGACATTTGTGAGTGATTTTATGTTTGATATGACATAATATGAAAAACTGAATTTTTTGAAAGGTGCCTTCGGGCAAATCCGATTTTCAAGTATGAACATGTTTGTTATGTGGGTTTGGTTAGGTCCCCTAAGATAGGTCAACTGCACTTGTCCTGCCCGCTAGTGGCATTGGAGTTCCTTTTAAGGACTTCTATAAGTTCACGGTTACACCGACCGCTATGCGGGAAGGTGTAGTACGTTCTGTTCACGGCTGCACAAGACCGCTATGCGGGAATGTGCAATACGTTCCGTTTGGACTGACCCAAACCATTTTGATGTGCAATGTGTTTTTGATTTGTTAAGATGTGATGCATTTCTATGTGATGCATTCATGTTTTTGAAATGGTTCATAAGTTGTGAAAGGTTTGAGAAATGGAAGTTTTCAACCAAGAAATTTATGAAATTGTCTATGAAGGATTTGGAAAGTGAAAAGTTTGAGAAATAAGAAATTTGCCAAATTTTAGACTGTGAAATTTTAAGATGGTAAAAGTTTTGGAAAAATATTTTTGCTTATTTTTCTATTATAAATATGTTATCCAGGTAATCTAACTAGCTATTAGAACCACTAATAACTTTGACCCAGTACCTAGGTCAAAATTAATAGAGTAGGACTTACTATGCTCACTTTATTTTTGTAATTTTTTCACTAATTCATATTCAAAAGGGACTAATTAGTCACACCTAAATCTAAACTTTAAAAAACTCAAAATATGTTAGTATTATACTTTTGAATCATTATTCAATTTGAAAATGTTATCAAAGTTATTTATTAAGTTCATAATCATCAGTGATCATAAATATTAAACTAATTCAATCCATTCACAAGAAAGAATCAAATTTTAATATATCAACTTTATCATCTCAATCTCTTTAATTTCTCAAAATCTCCACTTACTAAACTAAACGAAATTGGATTGAATGCTTATAAACAAACTAAAGCTTAAGGTAAAATCACTCTACCATACTTAAGATGTACAATGCACTCGATGTACCAACATATAAGAATAATTAAAAAAACTATAGACAAGGAGAATGAATGAAATCAAGATAGCTGGTACTCCCTCAATAATAAAACATCATAAGGCTTGTCAAATTCTATAAATAATCATCCATGATCAAAAACCATTTTTTTTATAAGAGGAACATAAGCCCTTTCTAAATAAAAGGGTGTTTTATAATATAAGGTATATATGGATTTGTTTTAAAATATCATGTTGCCTATATAACCTATAGAAATCAAATCTCATCTAAAGTAAAATAATCATATCCAACTGTGAAAGAATACAAAAGCACACTTATATATAAGAATTTAGAATTTCTTTTAACTCAAAACTTATGCAATAAAAAACTAAAACCATGTAAAAATATATACTAAAAATGTTGTTAAAGATCCTAAAAACTTCCGAATCAAAGAAAAAAATATAAATCATTAGGTTGCCTCCTAACAAGCACTTTTATATAGGTCTTTTAGTTGAACATTGGGTTGTCTCCAGATATTTCAAATTCTATAATATATTATGGCTATCCATCTCCTTTTCTTCTCCTTGCATGATACAAGTCTTTAAAGGATCATGTTTGATTTTTTCCTATAGAATATAAAAAATTTAGTATCAACTACATATATAGAAACAAGTATTATCTTTATTAAGGGAACATCTTATAACTTCAGATATCTTGAAAATTACTTCCTCATCCTTTATCCTTAAGATTAATTTCTCATCATACACATTTATCATAGTTTTAGTAATAGCTATGAAAGGTTTTCCTAAGATTAAAGGAATATCTCAATCATCTTTCAAATCTATGATTACAAAATTAACATAAAAGATAAATTTGTCGTCCTTAACCAAAACATCCTCTATAATTCCCTTATTGTACTTCATTGACCTATATTTTAATTAAATGTCGTAATGAATTTTGTCTTGAGATCCTTAAGTCTTAACTTTCTTTTTTGCTATTGATATTGATGCAATCCAATTGGAGGCCCTAGTCTTTACTACCCTTGATTATTTTATAAAAAGTTAGGATAATTTATTTAGCCTAAAATATAAGTATTATTATAAGGAATATTTTAAAGCTGATTTTCACAAAATCAATTGGCTCAATTGACTGTCCCATGATATTAGACTCCTAACATTTATGAATGTAGTGTCCACCACCATAAATATCATAACACATCACTTGTATTGATTGAGTTGCCAAACTTATATTATCAATCTTCTTGCTCAAAGCTCCCAACTTTGTTTCTAATATTATCATTACGTCATCATTATGTACTTAAATTGATTTTAGCTTTAGCTTATTTTCCTCTACTAGTAATTATTTATAGCTTTATTTTCCATCATCTTTTGCAGTTCTTAAGGAGTTTCAAAGCTAGTGGTCCCACTTGAAGATGCATCAATCAACTATATGGATGGATACTTTAATCTACTATGAAACATTTAGATTTGTGATCCCAAATCAATTTCTTGGTATGAGAACTTTCTCAATAAATCCTTCCATCTCTCATAAGTATCATACAACATCTCAATCTCTAATTGTTAAAAGAAAAAGATGTCACTATTGAGTTTTAATATTCATGTCAGAGGAAAATACCTAGTTAAAAACTTTTCAACAAATCCATTCTAAAATGGTAATAAATCTAGGAGGCAAGGACTTCAACCATTATTTATTTCTTTCCCACAATATAAAAGGAATAACCTCTCCATCAATCTTGAAAGTATTATAGATCTCCAAAAAAATTTGCAATGTATACATTTGGATCTTTATTCAATAGGCCATTAAACTACACTAGTTATTGAACTGTCTAAATCATGTTGTCCTTGATCTTAAAATATTTACCCTCCACTCTTAGATTAGTAAAGCTAGATTATATTCCTATAATGGACAATCTAGCATAATTAACCATAGTACACAATTTTTTATAAATGTGTAATAAACCATATTTTTTAGTCACATGTTTAGTGAATTTTACTTTTTTGTTTAAGAGTTTTATTGTTTTATGTACTTAATTCATTCCTATTATGTTTTTAGGTTGTAATTCACTTATTTGGAGCAAATGGAATGAATTGTTGCAAGTTTGGGGTGATTTGGAGTTGTATTAACCAAGTTATAAAGAAGCTAATACAGTCATTGAACATGCCCATATTGATGGCTACATGGTTCTAATGAGTTATACGATCACTAAACCCGCCTGTTTCCCATGCATGTGTGCAAATTTTAAGCCTCCTTGTTCCTAATGAAATATTTTCATAATTTTTAGTCAACACGACCACCACAGATACCCATCTTGGTGTCTGAGTACCACCTAGAACCCTAATTTTCAAACTATAAAAGGAGAAATTAAGAGGAAATTTAATGGAAAGACTTAAGAAATATAAATTTATGACCTAATACAATAAAAAGATGAAAGAAAATGAAAGGAAACACATTCTTAGTGGATTTTAAACAATCTACAGAGGATTTATTAAAGAACAAAAGAGATTTCATCATATTTCTTTTAATTTCCTAGTTTTCCTTTAGTTTTAATGTTATGTCTTTTATGGTTAGGAACTAAAACTTTTTTTGTACCTAGATTAAATGAACCTCAAGATAGATTTTGTAGTATTCTATTTTATTTTAATTCATTTTTTAGTTTTATTGAGATTCATTTATGTGTTCTTAATTATTCTTGAATTAATATTGCTAACATGTTGATTCATATATGATTTCATGCAATTGAGATTAAGAAATCCAATGTATGAATAGATCTAGCGTAATTGAAAGGAGTTACATACAAACCTAAAGATAGCTAAATATAAATTTTCTAGAGTAAGTTCAAACCTAATAGTGAAATTTATAAATTGATTAATTCAATTTCAAGGGTTTCAATTAGAAAAAGATTTCAATTAATCAACATAAGATTAGATTAATAGTCTTGGGAAAGATGTTAGCATAATTGAAGAATTTTCATGATCTAATGAACTATAGATTAAATTGATTAGTGAAATTATAACTGCATAAGAAAATAAGATTTGCATGAGATACCATTATGTTCTTTGATTGTTTCTTAGTATAATCTTTTTTTAGTTAGTTAATTATGTTGATTTATTTTAATTTATTATTTTAATTTTGAATTTGGTTAATTTTCATCACCATAATTTGTTAGACTATAAAATAGAAAAGTGGTAAGTACTATTAATTTTAGTCTTCATTAGAGTTACCCATCCTGGTCAGTGCTAGCTACAGTTATATCGTGAACTTATAGTTAAAACTAATACACATCTTTAAATTACATTTAAGGAATTTTACCAATTGTTACAAGCTTTAAATTACACATTCTTTCTTAAACTAGAATTTTGGTAGTATAGTGAATGTCATACAATTCCCCATTTATTTGCTACTTCACAAGATTGTGACTCCTTCTTCATACACAGTGTAAAATACTTTTTGATATTATTCATTATGCTCGAGTAAAAGATGTTTGTAATCATTTTCTCTTTCTTAAATCTCCTCTTATTTCTTTCTTACCATATCTCATAAATTCCAGTGAAAACAACCAGTTTAACAAATGTAGACTTACCCCTTTTCACAATATTTTTACTTGATTGATCATTTCTTCCTATTAATTTCCAACAACATTCAAGTTACAAGTGAAAGATGTATGTTGCATAATATTTTAGTGGGTAGTTTAGTATGTGTTTAGTTGTTAAATTGAATGATTAGTGCATGCTTAGGTTAGGATTATGTTATTCAATTAGATATTTGTTTTTTGAGTGTTTTATAGGTTAGAGATAGCTATTAAGCTTAAATTTTGTGTGTTTGAGGTTTCTTGATGTATTTGTTAGTGTTTCATATCAAATATTGAAGAATGGAGAGAATTGCAGGTAGCCCAAAGAAAGGCCCGAGGCCATGATCATGACAAAGGGAAAAAAAATAAGTTCCACAATCGTGGCACTATGGATCACGATCATGGCTTGTGTGATAACAAATGCAAACCAGCTTCTAAAAGGTGACCTTTTTGGGGCTATTTTGGACTTTTTGGTCTGGGTAAACCTTAATGTTTTTCCTAAATGGAAAAGATATATAAAGAGAAGAATGAATACCTAAAAGATAGCTTCATTTCTGCCACTTTGAGAAAGATATAAGGGAGAGAAACATGAAGAGAGGAGGAGAAAGGAAGAAGGAGATGAAGGGTTGCAGTGCTGCTATCTTCCCAATCTATTTCAACCCTTCCAAGTGACTTTTCATTTCATCTTTATTGTTCTTTCTTTTGAATGTATAAGACGGATTTGATAGTTATGGATTTAGGTTTGATGATGTTGTTCTAAACTCCTTTAGGGATTTATTTTTGAATTAATGTCAATGTGATTTCATTTGATGTTAATACATTGGGTATCATGGTTATTTATTGTATTTGCATGCTTTGGTAACAAATCAAGAAAGTGAATCGATAGCAAAATGATTAGATTGGGTAATGAGAGTTAAACAATCTAATATCACGCAAATAATCAAATCGAAAAATTATACGAAGATAGTCTCATGTGAGGACCCGATAGTCTATTAGAGGGCTTAAGATCTTATTAGATTTTTGGCATCTTTGTTAATTGAGAGATTGCAAATTCCATAATTCAATTAGGGGTTATGATTTAAGGTTTAATGATTATAACTCAAGAGAGAATAATCCACCATTCGAAATTCTAGGACCAATACTATATTAACTCAAAAGTAATCATATTAGCATTTAAGGATAAGATAAATCCCCCTTCTTATAATTGGCTAATCTTCCATGTGTGATTTGCAACGTTAATTTGATGGTGCTCAATTTGATTCCTTGTGTGTTGATTTTACAATTTAATTTTTAGTCAATCCATATTCACAAATTTACTTCTGTTTAGTTTTTATTTCCTTTTTAATAATCCTTTTAGGCCTTAGATAAATTTGAATTATATTAGTTCACCAACTACTCGTAGAATCGACACCTTTAATATTACAAGTTTATGACTTGTATACTTACAAATATTGGGGGTTAGATAAGACTTGCTCGAAAAACAAGCATACTTGATTTCTTCCTATAGGATCCTAGTGTATGAGCATTGGAAGTATAGTTAGTCTCTTATCTTAAGGGAATTGGTGCATAGGATGCACATAAAGTTAGTTGTTATTGAATTCTTGACCCTATTCATTATTACTAGCATGTTTCGTAAAGCTAACCAAGTGATAAATGCAAAACAAGGATTGTTCCATAAAACCAAACTATCTCGTGCCAACTTACCTCAGGTGCATGGTGTTTAAACAACTTAAGTATAGATTGGATTATGAACTTCATTAAGGAGTGAAGTGTGTTTGGTTATGTCCTCTTTATTTGGTCTTGGTAAATAGTTAGTGACAGCTTACATTAACTAGTCAAAACCTATAAGCCTAATGCTCCATTTTTATCCATTAATAAGATCACTAACCTTTGCATTTGGTTTCAACATGTATTTTAAATGAAACAAGTTAGGAAATAAGTAAAGTGGTCCATTATTACACCAATTGTCAAACCAGACCCAATTTCTTTTGCCATTCCTAATTATGCACTTGATAACACAACATAATTCTCCTCTTAACTTCAGTATATTGTGTCAAGTCCTAAGGTGTTTGGATTTCCTTGCACTTTCCATAAGCTTTATCCTTACAAATGTTGAGTATGGATCTATTGAAGCTAAAGATTATATTTATCTTTCAAGAGCTTTCATATCCTCTTAGATAAGAGAATTTTGTTGGTGATTTTTATAGATCTTATTCCTAAGCCACCTTGTTTCCTTATAAAACAAATGCCACTACAAAACACTTTAGTTGTAACATCCACATTGTAACATCCCATCATCGATGGGAATGGTCGAACAGTAATTTGGAATGGTTTATGAGTGCTTAGAATTGTCTTGATATAGTCATGCATACACATACACGTGAATAGTTAATTTTGCACATGTAAATGACTGTACATGCTTCATGAAATATCTCGGTATAGTTGTGAATAAATGTGGTTGTGATAAAAAATGAGAATTATATGTATAAAAAAATGAGTTGGAGAGGGTCTTTGAGGTTTTAGAATTTTTAGTGCATTTTTAGATTTTTTTTTGGAAATTTTGGGGAAATTTCTGGACTAGGAAAAATGCCAAGTGGCGGACTAATTATGTACCGATAGTAGAAATTACTGTCCAATGGCACGGGAAATTTAGATAAATGACTTTAGGATTTATTATTTTGAACCATTGGAAATTTAGCAGAAAATGGAGGTAGAAACTAAAATTTGATTGGAAATAAGCCATCTAAGGCATGAGACATGTGGCAAGTGATGTTTAATTTCTCCATGATGCTCCTTATTTTCAAGGGTTTTGGTGCTTTATTTTGGCTCTGCTCCACCCATCTTCGTAGCTCTCTTCTTCCTTGCTCCTTTTGCATTTTTTTTGCTCATCTTTCCTATCTTCCTTTACCTTGCCTTCTCTTCTTTTGATTCTTTAAAAACCTAAGCTTTCTACCCCCTCAAGATGGTGATTGTCGTGTGTGTGAGTGGAAGTGAGTGAGTTGGTGAAAAGTTGAAGAGTTGAAGATTTGGAAACTTAAGTAGGTAAGAATTGTGCTTTATGTCATGAATTGTTAATGAAATGCATTATTTGTGATGGTATTTGAACTTAATTTCATGGAAATTGTGTTTTGATTGTATGGGTATGAATCCTTGT
>JANZLC010000009.1:8535352-8553477 GCA_026413385.1 Erythroxylum gracilipes
AATGTGAACACTGTGGTAAGAGACATGGTGGTGAGTGCTGGAGGATATCGGGAGCATGTCTTCGATGTGGCTCTTTTAAGCATCTAATTAGAGATTGCCTTGAGTTGTTTGAATCATAGTATGGAGCTAGAGGAGCTATGACTGAGGTCTCGGTTCAGCAGAGCAGAGTTAGTAGATCTGCACAGAGAGGCAGAGGCAGAGGTCGAACTCAGTCAGCAGGGCCCAGTGTCAGGACTGAGGTGCGGAGAAGTCAGCCGCAATCTCAGGCTAGGGTCTTTGCCATCACCAGACAAGAGGCTCAGGACTCCCTAGATGTGGTAGCAGATGTGTTGAATGTTTTTAATTTTGAAGCATTTGCACTGGTAGATCCAAGATCTACTCGTTCATTCATCACCCCACATCTGGCATCTAGATTGCATTGTGAGCGAGAGGTTCTGAAATGTGGGTTAGCAGTGAGCACTCCAGTGGGTAACACAACAGTGATCGGTGAGGTATGTAAGAGGTGTATAATTCGAATTGATTAGGTAGAATTAGAGGCTGATTTGATCATACTGTAGTTGAGAGAGATAGACCTCATTTTAGGCATGGACTGACTCACTGTTCATAGGGCAGTGATGAATTGTTATACTAAGGAGGTTGTACTAGAATCCCCTAATCAACCGAGAGTGGTATTTCGAGGAGTTAGTCAGGCAGTGATAAGCCTAGGAAAAACCTAAGCTCTGATACCAAACAATGTTGGACCCCGCTTCCAGAGCCTAGCATTCAAAAGCAAACATAGGAGCAGTACTTGCCCTCAACTATACTAAACCTATTTCGGGACATTTAGCAAAACTTCCTCTAGAAATCTCGGCTTAAGATGTTCTTTGGATGATTGGAAAGGGACTTCAAGATCTACAACTTTCATGAAGACTTGAAAACAAATTATGTCATCTAGAGGGTCATAATTGGACCAGACTATACAAGATGAACAGTAACATAGAAGAACTTCATGAATAGTAACGTAGAAGAAGTTCATGAATAGTAACCTAGAAGAAGCTCATGAACAGTAACGTAGAAGAAGCTCATGAACAGTAACGTAGAAGAAGCTCATGAACAGTAACCTAAAAGAAGCTCATGAACAATAACCTAAAAGAAGCTTATGAATAGTAACATAGAAGAAGCTCATGAACAGTAACCTAGAAGAAGCTCATGAACAGTAACATAGAAGAAGTTCATAAACAGTAACATAGAAGAAGTTCGTGCATGATGTCTACACTTAGAAAAACTTGGATTTTGAAGCGAATAACTACAAAAGAAAAATGCACATACACCTGTGGAACTTTTCAATTCTAACTCTTTAACCAATTCAACCAAAACTCATACATAACTTTAATTACATATTAACAATACATCAAAGTCTTAACACAACTCACAAAAATACATTGGATGCTTAATGTTCAATATGCTTATAAAGCTATCCCTTAGTACAAAGGCTAACTCTCTCAGAATTTGTCCAAATGCCTTGCAAGGATCACTGATCTTCCCGATCTGCACCTGAGGAGTGGGAAAATATTGGGTTGAGCTACACGGCTCAATGGCTAAGATTTTTATAGCCATTGGCAATGAGCCACATAATCCAACATATACAAATATCCATATAGACCAACAATAAATCTCAGCATTCACAGTTCAAATACACATCTCATAATTCAATACATCATCCCATAGAACATATTGGGTATAATTCACATCTAAGCATAACACTCAAAATGCCATCATGACTTAACACATCAAAATGCAAATGCACACACAATTTGGATCGAGGGTTTTGTGAACAAAACAGAGAAACCAAAGTTTACTCTGTGAACAAAACGAGTCCACTTTTCGGATCTTGTGGGCTATAAGCGGGCAGCCGGGAGAAGGTTTTACGTCGACGTGCATGTGACTACAAAACGGTTCCTCTCTTGCCCAAACACAATCAAATCGCATGTTTAATTCAATCATTCACAATCTCATATTCTTATGCTTTTTCTTTATACAAAATGCCATGACACAATTCAATGGCAAAACATGATCATACACATAATTCAATTTTTATCACAATGTCATACATAATAATGCAATTTCAACCAAACAAATCATTTTAACACACAATACACATATAAGGCATTTTGCCCATTTCACAATAACTATAAATAAATTACCCACCTTATAATTCTTGAAATTCCAAATTCAATTTAGACCTTCTTCTTGCTTTTGAGTAGGTTGTCCTTGATTTCCTAACACAACCAAAATTCTCATTCAATTCCAATTCAAATGGAAATCCCCCAAATTTCCATAATCACAATAAAATGAAATTAACACAAATCAATCTCAAATTTAACCTACCCATAGTCCATTTAGGTTAGAAAACCCAAAAGCTAGCTTAGAAGCCCATCTTCTTCCTCCAATAATTCCCAACACCAAAAGCTCCTTTCTCTCTCTAAAACTTCTTCATTCACACACAACCCATTTCTTCAATAACCAAGAAGAAAGGATGAAGAACTTACCTTAAGAAGCTTGATTCTTCTCTTCTTTCCACAATTTTTCCTCCTTCTTCCCTAGCTTTTTCAATTTTTTTCTTCTATTCTTCTTTTTCTCTCATGTTTTCTCCTCCTCTCTATGGCTTCTCACAATTCTCTCTTCCTCCCTTCTTCTAATTTTAAGACACCATTTTAGCTTATTCTTCCAATTATGCCCCTCACTTACTTTGACTTTCCAATTTTACCCTTCTTTTGTCTTTTATGGCTCTACACCTTTAATCCACTAACTCCACATTAACTCTAACTAAGTCCCAATCATTCCAACTAATTTTCAATCTCTATTCAAGCCTACTTAATAAATGACTCAATTCTAAAAAATAATTAAACAAATGAACAAGCATGAAAAAATCATTAAACAATTAATAAGAAATTTAGAAAAAATAAGGATCCAACAATACCCTATAGGGTATTGATACTCGCTTACGGGTAATAGAAAACCAACACCAGCAGCGGCAAGTAGAGAGGAAGGTCATCCTTCTTGTGGCCAATCCACCTCTAATCCGGTCTCTGAAGATTGACCTTCCGAAGTTCCATAGGGACAACATCCAAGGATGGGTGTATCGCGCTAATCAATATTTCAATCACTATGACGTCCCTCTTGAACAATGCCTACCCATTGCTTCCTTACATATGGATGGCCCAGCGTTATCCTGGTACCATTGGATGCATGTAAATGGCCTCCTGTCTACCTGGGCTGCTTTTATTGAATCACTGTCTTGTCGCTTTGGCCCTTCTCTTTATGATGATCCTCGGGGAGCCTTGGTGAAGCTACAGCAGACAGCCACTGTTGTAGAATATCAGGCAGCTTTTGAGGCGTTATTCACTAAGGTGCAAAGACTCTCGGAACCTTTTCTCATCAGCATCTTTGTGTCCGGCCTAAAACCTGAGTTTAAACGTGAGCTGCAGATTGCCCAACCTCCTTTCCTTCAGCATGCTATTTCTCTAGCTAAGTTACATGAAGCAAAGTATAATGAACTCTGAACCACAACTAAGCCCCCTTGGACCAAACCGCCTCCTTCTGCATTACCTGGCCTCTTACCCCCACCATTTTCCAAACTAGCCACTACCCCACCTATTGTATCCCCCAGTTAAAAACATATCCCTATCCGCAAGCTGTCCAATGAAGAAATGCAACAACTACTAGCTCAACAACTCTGCTATAATTGTGATGAGAAATTTATGAAGGGCCATTATTGTAAGAACAAATTTCTCATTATGTCCTATGAGGATACTGGTATCGAGGCCGACCAAACTTCCACTGATTCCTCCCCAGTGGATATTGTCGACACTACACTAGACACCACTCCATTCGACCCCCCTGAAATTAGTTACTTAGCCTGATCTAACTCAGGACTCTTCTGAACCTTTCAGTTAAAGGGCCAATGTGTCGGTCAGAGTCTCCAGATTTTAATAGATGATGGAGCGATGAATAATTTTATTCATCCTAAAGTTGTCAAGCGTTTGGGCCTTCCAATCACGCTATGCCCAAGGTTCTTTGTCCAAGTCGAAAATGGTGACCGGTTACCCTATTCTCATGTCTGCAAGGAGGTCCACCTAACATTGCAACAACACCCTATCATCATGGATATTTTTGTCTTACCCATTGAAGGAGCTGAGTTAGTTTTAGGATTACAGTGGCTTTACTCGCTCGAACCTGTGCTCAAAAATTACCAAACCTAAACCATACAATTTACGTGGAACCAGCAACCCATTATCCTTCATAGTGAAAACCTCCGCCCCCTATTTAGTGTCCTTACACAACCTTACCAAAATTTACCACTCTAAACAAGCCATCTCCTACCTTTATTTACTTCAACCAAGTTATCACCTTTCTCTTTCCCATGTTACTAGAATCCCACCTGAACTTCAAGTTGTTCTGGATCACTACCCTCGATTTTTTCAAGCTCCTACTAGCCTTCCCCCATCTCGTTACCCAACTCCAAACCTATCAATGTTAAACCATACAAATATCCACATTTCCAAAAGAATGAAATTGAGACACAGGTCTTTGACATGCTCAAACAAGGCATCATTAAACCCAACACCAGCTCTTTTTCTTCTCTAGTGCTACCCATCATGAAAAAGGATGGCACCTGGCGATTTTGTATTGAATACCGTTCACTAAACTCCATCACCATTAAGGATCGTTTTCCCATCCCTACCATTGACGAGTTAATAGACGAACTCCACAGTGCTATGATTTTTTCTAAACTCAATTTGATGGTAGGCTACCATCAAATAAGGATGTATGACCAGGACACTTACATGATAACATTTCGGACTCATGAAGGCCACTATGACTTCCTCGTCATGCTTTTTGGCTTAACAAATGGCCCAGCCACCTTTCTAGCAGCCATGAACACCATTTTCAGACCATATTTGCGTAAATTTATAACTATTTTTTTTGATGACATATTGATTTTCAGCATGTGTTTAACAAAGCATGTACAACACCTTCGTCTAGTTCTCCACACACTTCAACATCATCACTTTATTTCTAAACTTCCCAAGTGTGTTTTTAGCGCTACGAGTATTGACTACCTTGGCCACATCGTCGACCAAGAAGGCCTTAAACTTGATCAGAACAAAATTCATGCAATGGCTTCCTAGCCTCCACCACAGACAGTTAAGGACTTGCGAGGCTTCTTGGGACTTACCGGCTATTACCACCACTTTATTAAAGCCTACGCTGTCATTATATCCCCACTCATGGATTTGCTGAAACTTAAATCTTTTCAGTGCACTAACACAGCTGAGGTTGCCTTCAAATAACTCAAATCTGCCATGTGCTCTGCTCCTGTCTTATCCTTGCCTGATTTTGATTAAGTTTTTGCTGTGGAAATGGATGCTTCGATGAAAGGGATTGGCGCAGTCTTGAGCCAAAATAAACACCCTATTGCTTTTTTCAACAAGAAGTTGGGCCTTCGCATGACCAAGAGCTCTGCCTACTCTTGAGAGCTCTATGCCATCATGCAAGTCGTCCTGAAGTGGAAACAATACCTGTTGGGACGGAAATTCCTTATTTATACTAACCATCGGAGCCTTAAAGACTTAATGCAACAGGTTATACAGACACCAGAGTAGTAGTATTACCTGAGCAAACTCTTGGGCTTTGACTATGCAATTTTTTATCGCCCAGGTAAGGAAAATAGCCCTACCGATGCTCTCTCACATTCCTCGGCTGCTGTGCTACTTTTGGAAGCTCGACAAGTTCTCACTATAGCTGACGATATCAGGAAAGAAAATCAAACATCTCCAGAGCTTCATGACCTACACATTGCTTACCACCTTGGTCATCTTCCTGCTGATTATCAGATTGTCAATGGCGTGATTTTATTCAAGGGCAAACTCCTCTTGGCTTCAGATTCTCCCCTTCGCCACACTCTCCTCCATGAGTTCCACACTACCAAACTCGGTGGCCATGCTGGTATTTCAAAAACATACATGTAAATCAGCTAGAATTTTTGGAGGCCTAAACTTCGAAAGGATGTCATTGCTTTTATCAAAGAATGCCCAACTTGCCAGCAGGTTAAATATTGCACTACTCCGCCAGCGGCTCTTTTGCAACCCTTACCACCCCCAAGTCATGTATGGGAGGACTTAACCATGGATTTCATTACATTTTTACCTCCGACTAAAGGTTTGTCTGTCATCGTGGTTGTCGTCGATAGACTTACAAATTTTGCTCACTTCGCTGCCCTCCTTAATTCCTTTAATGCTTCAATGGTGGCGGAGAAATTTGTTAATTTGATTGTTCATCTCTATGGGTTTTCGAAATAAATCACCACTGATTGAGACCCGATTTTTGTAAACTAGTTCTGGACCAAATTATTTTCTCTCAGTGTTACTACACTGTAATGCTCCACCGCCTGCCACCCATAAGCAAACGGTCAGTCGAAGGTTGTCAACCAAACACTCCAACAATACCTCTGATGTTTTGTGCATGAATTTCCACACAAATGGCTGCAGTATTTACCATAGGCAGAATTCTGGTATAACGCCACCTATCATACCTCCATTGGAATGTCGCCATTTCAAGCTCTCTATGGTCATGAAGCACAGCATGTTCCTGTCTATATACCAGGCACCACCAACATTGAATCCTTGGACACTCAGCTTCAACACCGTAATGAGCTCCTCAGGTTTCTCAAACATCAATTAGACCAGGCTAGAAATCGAATGAAGCAAAAGGCATCACCGACAGGACGTCCACTTTAACGAAGGAGAGCTGGTCTTAGTAAAATTACAACCTTATCGACAGCACTCCGTGTCCTTGAAATGCCATCAAAAGTTAGGTTTATGGTATTTCGGTCCTTACAGAGTAGCTCATGCAATAAATCTTGTTGCTTATAAATTGGAGTTACCTGCTAGAAGTTGCATTCACAATGTCTTCCATGTTTCTCTCCTCAAGTGTTTCCATGGACGTCAGCCTGCTGGCGTCACCACTCTACCACCATCTGCTATCGACAATCATCCTATTTTAGATCCATTGGCAATAGTCAGCAATCGACTTCAAATTCTTCCTAATGGTCAAACGACAAAACAGATACTGGTACAGTGGGACAGGTTGCAACCTGAATCATCTACCTAGGAGGATTTGATCCAGCTCATTAAAGACTATCCTGACTTGGACCTTGAGGGCAAGGTCCATTTTGAGGAAGGGAGTGATGATACAATTCCAGATGAGCAAGAGGAGCCCAACGAGCAAGCAGACACCAATGCAAGTTCGGATCCAATAGAAGGATACAACAAAAGGGAGGAATCCACTGAAGATGGCCTGATTCCTCTAAGGCGTAGTACAAGAGTAAGGCACGTACCAGCCAAGCTTAAGGAATAAAAGCAAAAGCATGTGAATGAGGAAGGGAAGTTATAGTAAGAGAATAAAATAACAATTTGTACAGCTACGTATAGCTGAGGTGGTGAGAATGAGCACGCGAATATATTAGAACTTGTCAGGATGGAAAATGGGAGGAATGAAAAGAAAGTTATAAAAATTAGTCTCTCTTCCTTCTCCTAGTATTTCTCCAAATAGCCCACTTACCACAGTCTCAAGACATTTGACAGGGAACTTTTGTTTCTTTTGTCTTTGATTTTTACTTTTCATGTATTTTTTATTTTATTTTATCTTGATAACTAGGAAGGGATTAGCCTTACTAAACTAATACTTAGTTATTTATTTCTCTTATTTATTCTTTATAAATATATTAAATTGTAGTTTCTTATCACTTATATAGTTGATTTGTGTTTCTTTTATTTTCTTTCTATTATCTATTATCTATTTTATTTTTGAAAGGATAATAATGAATGGAATTCACACTGAAGTACAAACCAGATTATAAATCGGGAAAGTATTAGTTAAACTTATCTTTTCTTCATATTGATTATTCTTGGTTCTTTTTTGGGATTTATTATGTACATTAAGGATAACACACATCTTTAAGTGTGAGGAAGGGGCATTGTGATTTTGATATATATTTAATTATGATTCAAACATATTTTAACTTTTGTTTATTGATTCTTCTTTATAAAGATCTATAATTTTTCTTATCTTGAAGCATTTTAATTGTTTTGAATCATTAAATTGAGCAAGAATATGAAAGGATGAAAGCATGATTACGTGGATTTTTATGAATGAATGCTTTGATTATAGCGTTAGAAAAAAGTGCTTAGAAATTTTCAAACATAAGCCTAAATTGTAATGTTTTGAGCTTATGAGCATTTATTATCATTATATTATTCTATATTTTCTTTTGTTATGTGAATATCATATATAATTGGATGATTTTAGAACTTGCTTTTAATGTGAATCTTGGGACCACATTTTTAGTTTACAAGCATTGAGATGAAAAGTGCAAATAGATCACACTTTTTTTGAAACCCTGTCTTTGATTATATGCTACCCTATCTTTATCCATTAGGTGAAAGCAATTTTAAGCCTTATCATTTTCATTATATGTAAAGATTTGAGTTTGCTTAAATCAAAATTTTGTATCATCTTGTTTATGAAATTTCCTTCATTTTGACTAACCAAAATCTACACTTTACCTTACCTTACCTAAACCTCATTACAACTTAATTGAAAGATATTTTTATTTTTTCCTCTAATTTATTTTATAGTGGTGATGGGATATGTTAGCAAGTATATAATTAAGACTCCTTCAATGTATTGATTTGAGAGTTTTATTTATGTTCAACCTAAAACCTTTAAATGAATTGAATGAATCTTTAGTGTCAGAGTGTTAAATTCTATGCCACTTAACTTCCCAAGGGTTATCAAAATATCATTTGTAGTGTTAGCTTATGAAAGTTTATTCTATGATTGTTTGATTCTAATTATGTTTTGATTTGACATTTGAAGTGTGAATAGACAAGTCGAGATGAAAGAGAGTGGGAAGTTGAGAAGAGTTGATATATTTAAATTATTATTTTCTTAAGGACAAGCAAAGGCTTAAGTGTGGAGAAGTTGATAAGTAGTGATTTAGTCATATTTTTAGTCTTATATTTAATGTATTTTTCTAGTTTGTTTGAGTATTTTTATTAAATTTGGTATTTAAGTTGTTCACATTATATTTCTAGGTTTAATTCACTCACTTAAAGTAAAAAAAGAGCAAATTCAAATAAGTTTGGAGTAATTTAGAGTTGTTTTGATTGAGTTATAGAGTGCATGACAATGTAAACGGATGTATTAGAGAGTTTTGAGACATGTTGAGTGTTTCCTAAAAAACATCCCTTTGTTGGCTGGGAACATGCATGTGATGAGTAGCAAGAAGGCCATTTTGATGGTATACACCCATTTCTATATATGTGTTAGCTTTAAAAAGTGTCGCACATTTATTTAAAGAACATGGTCATTGACACGCCTATGTTAATGCCCGTATATATACCAAAATCCAAATTTCAAATTTTAAAAGATAAGATTTAGTGAAAAAAGAAATGGGAGCCTCAGGAAATATAAATAGAAACCCTAAAAGAAAGCAAAGCATGAGAAACAACCACGAAAACCCGTTTGTAGTAGATGTTCATTAATCTAGAGTGAAGTTTTTAGAGAATTTTGGGATTTCAATCATATCATCCTTGATTTTCGTCTTCTTCTTTAGTTTTCACATACATTTTGTTTTCTATGATTATGAGAAAATTTATTTTTAGTGTCTAGATTAAATAAACCCTATGGTGGATCTTGTAGTGACTTTATTAATTCATTCTTTCATATCATTAAGATTAAATTATATGTTCTCATTTTTTTAATTAATATTGTCAACATGTTAATTCGTGTATGCTGTCATGCAATTGAGATTGAGAAATCCAATGTATAAATATATCTAGCATAATTGAAAGGAGTTACATGCAAACGTAGAGATAGGTTAACATAAATCTTGTAGATTAAGATTTAAGCTAATAGTTAAATTCATAAATTGATTAATACAATTCTAGTGTTTTAATTAGAAAGAGATTTTAATTAATCAACCTAGGATTAGGTATTAACAGTCTTGAGAAAGACATTAGCATGATTAATGAATCTTTACAGTCCAATGGAATTTAAATTAAATTGATCAGTGAAATCTTGATTGCAAGAGAAGTCCTAGGGGTGCGAATTCTAGGTACTGTTGTTTTATTGGTTTATCTTTCATTATTATACTATTCTAGTTTGTTTGATTATGTTCCCTTGCCATTAGTTTATTTTCTTTTATTTTAAATTTGATTTGTGAATATAACCTCAGTTAGATAATAGGCAAATAATTATTACTTATACTTATAGTCATTGTGAGATTGAACTGTACTAGCCAATGCTAGCTATAGTTACACCATGAGCTTGTGGTTAAAATAACTAAAATTAAATTCATCAATCACCTACTTTTCTCTATAGACAACCATAAATTTTTCTTCCTTATTGAAATTTGAGGGTGGCTCAACATTCATAAATGTATGATTTGAGTAACCATATATGACATATCGATATCATACAATCCTATTACTCATGTTATAGTTCACGAACATCTTTATGTAACTCAATAGATCAACAATCTGTATGGCAAGGTTGAAAGACTCTTGCATCTCACAGAGGGACACCTTAGATTTTCCCTCACCATTTTGGTCAATGAATTCATTATTGATGTCTCTATGATCTCTTTCACATCCTTAGTAATCTTTTTGTATATAGTTCCTTGAGTGGTAATTTCTACCCAAGTTTTATAGGTTAGCGTTAAGCCCTTATAGAAAAATATATCACCAGTTACAATGAGTACTAATAATGAGGGAATTGAATAAGGAGGGCCTTTTATTATTGTCAAGCTTCATGAAATGATACCCCTTGCTTCTGTATAAATCTTTGAATTTTTCATCCTTAATTCTTTGTTATTATGTGGTGGAAAAACCTCAACATAAATGTATTATAGACTTGGTCCTTATCCTCAAAAGAGTACACCTCTATTGAAATCAACCATGTCCTTGCTTAATCTCTCATATAGTATGGGAAGCACCTCATCCTAAGCTTATCTTAGATAAGACCATTTACTGGAAGTGTTTGGATCACCAAACAAAATTAGTTAATAAATGTTACCATATCCTCTCTAGGTGATCTAACAAAGTCTGGGAGCAAGTGTAGATGTTCTTGCTTGAACTTGCAGTTGCTCACCCTTTGACTCAATTTAATATGTGAGGGATTGGCATTAATCAATTTTAGTTGTATGTCCTCCAAGAGAATCCTTCAGCCACCTCTTCTCTTTTTCTAAATTGGTTCTTTTTGCAAGTTTATTCTATCTCAAGTTTAAATTAAACTAGGGAATCTAGGTTGTCACTCCTAGATCTCCTATCTTGCATCAACTACTTATAAAAAAAAGTTCAAAGTAAAAGAAAGGAAAAAGTAAGAACGAATACAAACTAATATTAACAAAAATTAATAAAACTAATTCTTCGATAACGATAGAAAAAAGTTGATATCCACTCTTTATCTATAAGCGTACAAAGTCAACCTTAGATAATTAAATAAAACTATAGGTATTCTAGAGTATCAATCCCATATATAACTGATACTAAATCCCATTAATCTTAATTACTTAATAAACTAAATAAAATAAAATATTTTATTTTAAGATAATTAAACTAATAAAATAATAAAAACAAAGAAAATAAACTAATGAAAGAAATCAAATAAGCAGATATTATGGATTCGAATTTCACTTATATAGATATCCTATTATCACATGCAGTTGATCATTTAGGCTAAAATAACAATTCACATGATGTATCTATATCATCTATCAAGCTAATTAGGTATATCTAACTAACCAACTTAAATACATTGATACATAATTTAACCCAATCAAACTCATTAAATATAGTTAATATACATGGTTATTAGTAAAGTCTAAGATGTCGTTATTCTCTACCACTAAATTGCTTATTCTCCTAGTGAACAAATCATACTTCCTTGCCAGTCCATCATACAATCCTTATAATTGAATATATGATAACCAATGATATATCCAACATTTAAGAATGAGGAGAATAAATTCAATAAATGAATAATTAAATAAATCAATAAAAATTGCATCCCTAATTGTAACTAAAATTTTGGCTATTGAACATGATAAAAACAAAATACAAATAACAAATCCCATCATATAAGAAAAAAGTAGGAGAAAGAAAGAAATAATTTGTCACTAATTTTACAATCTTTAATACAATTCTTCCTCCTTAATGTAAAAATATAAAAACACTCATTAAAAACTAAGAGAACTCTATTGGAAATCAAGAGAAATAAGGGAAACTCTACAAATTTTAACAAAATTCTTCCACCAAATCTTCTAAGGTTGACTATAAATGTCTAAGATAATTCTAACAAAGATATAAGTCTAGTAAAAGTTTTCTTGAAGACCTATAGTTTAATTCTAATAACAATATCTATAGCTAGGATTAAAACAATAGAGTTTTAGATTAATTAAACTTAAAGAATCACAAATTCTTGTAAACTAGGTCTGATAATTAGCACCAATTATAGATTTAAGATTGTTGTTAATATAGTTCTACTTCTTGTGCTCTTCATTATCCCCTATGTAACTAGTGTATGACACACTTCACAACTGGTATAAATTTGCACTATTTATTTTTGTAAATAAAAGTCAAGCATGGCATTAATTATATTCCATATTTAATACTAGTCTAGTATTTATCCCAACTCCTAAGGTGTTTATGAAAGACATGCATATGTTATGCTTCTAAGTTTAACACATGTTATGATTTTCTCCTCTAACTTCACCACTTTTTGCACTCTTTGAGATAGGATGAGCTCCTGAAATCTCCTAAAATGTTATGATGAGATAGGATGAGCTCATCAATTGCACAACCATGAAGAAATTTGTACTAAATCTTATGTTTATCCTTTAAATTTAATTACCTACAAGATAATGAACTAAATATAGAAAAACATAACAAAATCCATATAAAAAACATTATAAATTTTCTAAATACCAAGTAAATTATCCCCAAATAAAATATAAAATAATAACCCATTAAGCTACTTAACACTTGGCTTTCTTATTGTTGTTGTTGTTCAATTGCTTGGATGGGTAACTCAATCTTTTATGAAATGTTTGTATATGTAATCCCAAATCAATTTTGTAATGTGGAAACTTTCTTAATATCTCTTTCCATCTCATCCAAGTTTTATACAATGTTTCACTCTCTAATTATTTAAAGTAGAATATATCATTATTGAGTTTTATTGTTTATACAGGAGGAAGCTAAAAACTTTTCCACATGACCATTCCAAGTGGTGATAGATTAGGAGGTAAGCATTCCAATTATGAATTAGTTTTTTCACTTAATATAAAAGGGAAATCAAATCACATCCTTCAAAGATTTATTAATCTTGATTCATAAATATCCAAAATGTTAGTGATTTGAGTTTGGATCCTCATCTAGTAAGCCATAAAATTTCATAAATTGTTCAACCATTTGAATCATATTGCACTTGATCCTAAAATTATTAGCCTCCAGTCTTAGCCTAGTAATGCTAGATTTTGTCTCCATAAGTGATAGTCTAGTATAATCTCCAATGGTATGTTGTCCTTCATATCGTACTATTGTACTTAGTAGTTGTAACTTCAAAAATTCTAGTTTTTTCTCCCTTAAATTCTAAAGCAAAGTCCTTTTGATCTTAAAGTCTAGATCACGTAGTAGTCTATAATTGCTCTTGGTTAAAAATAATTCTAAAATTTAGCCAGTAAACTCATTATCAAGAAAGAAATTTCTAAAATAATTAAATAGAAACGAAAAAAAGAAAATAACTATATTAATAAAAAATAGAGGTCAAAATATCTTAATACCAAACAACGGTTACAAAAACTTGATTATATGTACTTTTAATCAAAAACTTGATTGAATATGAGTGTCAATCCCATAAGGATTACAACTACTAGTACTAAAAATCTATTTATTATCTAATCTAACAAAATGGATGATTGGCTTAAAAGGAATAATAAACTAAACTAAAATTACTAATATGAAATAATAAACCAAAGTAACGACTAAGAATGAAGTAATCAAATGATAATCAAAATATAGATGTAGAATCTTGCTTAAACCTTTATATCCTTAAATTTATTATAATTTAATTAGTAACCTTAATTTCTGGACCAGTAGAAATTCTAAAGTTACAACTATATTATTTCTCAAGCCTATAGCCCTTATCCTTGATTTTATTCATTGAAATCTCTTTCTAATCAAAAACCCTAAGAATGTATTAATTTGCTCTATAAATTTTCTCAATAGATTTGACTCTAATCTAGAAGATTTATATGGTCCTATCTCTAGGATTCCATATAACTCTTATTATTCATGCTTTGATCTATTCACAAATATGATTTCCCAATCCTTTATAAGAAATATGAAATTAAATCAAAACATTAGAATATTTCAATTTAAATACAAGGAATAATCATGAACAATTCATAAGATAATTGGGATCTTTCATTAAATCAAATAATCAATCCAGATAATAGGTTATAGGTTTATGCCATCTAGATCTATCATATTTGGTTAATAATAAGGTAGAGAAAACTAATAATAACCAAGAAAGAATACAAATTAAAAGAACCCATACTCATAGATCATAAGTTCTTAATGTCTTCACTTGAATCTTAATGGAAATCATTCTTTTCCCTTAAAAATTGCTTCATTATTATCTAAAGATTCTTTAGTTCATCTCTTTAGTTTTTTGTTTCCATGTAATGCCAAAAGTTACCTTTCATTCTGACAAAACCCTAAAAAAAAGTCAATGTCTTAACAAACAAGATTCCATGTCATGTGTTCTTAACATCTTTTTAAAAAATCCTATTTTTATATAAAAATCACTACCAAATTAGATCCCCAATACAAACCCATATACGCTTATGATCTAAACACCTTTAAACTTCCAAAATGAACATAAGTCTTTATTAGATCCGTTTTCTTGTGCACGGGTTCCATGTTTCTCTATCTTGCACTATATTGCTCCACTTTGACTCAAATTTGCCTAAATTCATTCTCTTTTATTATTATAGAGCTACAACAAGGCTTGAAAATAAAATAAAAACCAAATTGAGTACCAAATCCTATAGAAATCATCCAATCATAAGAAAAATGATCTTAAAATCATAAACATAGTCTATTTAACACTTATTAATATACATATGTGACATTGTTCAAAAAATATGGAACACGATAAAAATCATATATTATTTTATAAATCAAGTTAAGAAAATCAAAGTAAGCATAATTATACATCAATATGAATTGTTCCACATAGAGCATAACGAATCAATTTTAATAAATTTGGCTACTCTTGATACTATTAATGCTCCTAAAAGTCTTGGTAAGACTTATACTAACCTTTAATAAATGAGGATTTTACTAAAGAAATACAAGACAAAGATGATGGAAATATAAGAATAAAAAAATTAAACTTCTTGCCACTTAAAGAGTTCATCATATCACTCATTAACTATAAGATTGAATGAATGAATGCATAAAGGGAAAGCGACTTTGAAAAGAGGAGTAGTTTCCAAAGCTTCCAATGATGACACTAGTGATTAAGAGAAAATATCAAAAAGTGAAAGGGATAAAAAAATAAAGTTCATCAAAAATTAATTCAAGTTTTTAAAAAGAAGAAATAATCAACTAAATAGGACCTCAATAAGGGTAAGCAAAAATCCAAACATATATTATCTAACATCACTTTCCATGAACATAACAAATTAGGCCATGCAAAATCACAATGTTCAGTTCTTAAATATGATGAAAAATATAAGAAAAATAAAAAGAGGGGATAAAATAAAAATAAGGCATTGCAATGACATTGACTAATTAAAAAGTAAACATTTGAATAACGGAGTGGCTCATATATGCTTCATGAAATTGTCAATAATAAGGTACCCTTATCTCCCATTCATATACTGATGATGATAATTATGATCTTGAACTATAATGAGCTTGTTGAATGCTTAAAGATTATAAGCAATAAAGGGAAGAAAATATCTTCTAAGTATGAAGAGGTTCAAAAGTTCTTTGATGCATGCATGAATGTGAATTTGAAATAGAAATGCTAATTACATGATATGGTTTTTGTTAAAGATAGAGTAGGGGTATACAAGGGTGAGGGACCAAATAAGAAAATCAATAACCTCAAAGCACCATTGACTAAGTTCACTTTAAGTAGTTAAAGACTAAAAAGTAGGCTCTAATGATGATGGGTATGGAATTAGTTGCACTTATGGAATTGCAACATCAAATGCTAAGACTATCTAATAAGTTCATAGGTTGCATCTTAGTTTGTGGCCTTAGTTTGTGGCCTTAAAAGTGATAATTTGTGCAAAAAATTTGGATGAGTACAACTTTATCCATGATTATCTAGTTGAGGATATAACATAGTAAATTTAAGGCTAACATAATGGAAACAACTTTTTAAAAGGAATTAGAGATCAACTCAAGTTCAAAGATGTTAAAAATCGGAGGAGAATAGAGAAGTATTACCAAACTAGTTTCAGACATGTGAGTGAGATTAGTACCATTTATAAGTTGTTCACATATGATTTTTAGTCCAAATATAAATCAACATCAATGTGTTAATTGGAAAGACACTAGACTCGTGATCCAAAATCTCAAGATGTGCGAAATTACAAGTTTAATCACCTTATGACTTTATGATGTAACCTCAGCGTATAAATACTTTTATTAGGATTCATTATAAGAAACTTTAAGGAGGGGAAAGAGTTTGTGAGAGGCATTTGACATACGCTGAGTAGAATTTTATTTTATTATGATTTTTAATGTATTATGCTGGCATTTTGGGTATTCTTATAGGATTTAGTACCTAAAATGAGTTATATTTTATTACAGTTCTTGTTTCATCCTATTTAAGGAAAATGATTGAATTTAGAGAAGAATTGGATCAATTTTGAGAAACCTTAAAATATATTAATAAAGGAATCATAACACAATAATAACATGCCACTGTGTTACAAACCATGTTTCATTACCTCTCATTCTATTACTTTTTGGACATTTTCATGTAGGAAACATAACATTTACACAATATCATGTTTAATCTACTTTAAATTATGGATATTCTATTTCTCCAAATGCAACCAACATACCTCGTGTTCATCCTTTGTTTACCAATATAGTGCTAATACGGACCTATACTCATCCACTTATTGTTGATAATTATTTATATAAAATTTATAAAATAAGAGATAAATCAACATAAAGCCTACATTTTCCCGTGTTAGGGAGGTATTTAGTGTGAAAGTCAATTTATTAAAAGAAGAGACAACAAGAAAGGAAAGGAATTTTTTTACATAGATGAGTTCTTGAAGCAAAAGAAAGTAAATTAAAAGATAATCAAAACAACTAGAGATCAAGAGGCACAAGAATTTTTATAAGATTCAATAAGAACTTAAATTTTCAATAATAATGAATATGTTTCCTTTATCTTTTATTCTTCCTTATTTTTATTTTTTCTTATTTATCCATAAAAAAATTGGGATATAGATCTAGGTGGGGTAGTGTTGGACCCGCTTGTTTCCAGAGCTCAACCTCTTGATAAAACATAAACTGAGCGTATTATCCTATAGGGTTATTTCCATGAACCCTTATTAGGCATCATCCCACAAGGGTGGCGTGCCCATAATAGTCAAACATCAAAACAAAACTTATTCTTCCAACTTAACCCTTTTAACAAGGAAGTCAAAATGAAGATACACAATCAAAACTACTTCAATCTATTATTTCACTATTAAAACAACAGAGTTTGAAAAACTTTATTTATATATCAAAAGCCACACCATTGGCTTATTACAAAATACAAAAAATAGCAAATTTGTCTTAGCTATCACCTGAAGATAGGAAAGAAAGGGGGTGAGCTTGAAAGCTCGTGAGTAACAATTCATAACAGAAAATAAGTAAAAAACTTTGAAACATTTACTTGTCATAGAAAATTCTTATTGAAATCCATAAAGCACTTGTTTCTAAAAATCTCATCATGTAGTCAAAATCTCCAACTACAAAAACATGAATGCATCAAACTTG
>JANZLC010000009.1:8553577-8564268 GCA_026413385.1 Erythroxylum gracilipes
AATAACTCCCAAAATTATTCCATTAAACCTCATAATAAATTTAAATCATGCTTAATCCAATTCCAACTGAAACAATTTATCATTCAAAACCTCAAAATAATTTGAAATCATGCTTAAATCATCAAGAAGAATTACAGGATCCAACATTTAGCCTAATTATTATTTCAACCTTGATAATCAATCTTTGCATAATAATTGAAATTCCTCATAAATGAACCTTGAAACTCTAGTACTTGTTAAATTAATTTCTTTATGTTAGTTAATTCTCTTGTTTTGTTAGTTTAGTAATTTAGTTATTTTTACTAAATTTTAATTAAATTACTTTTATTTTTTATATGATTAATATATGTAGTAGTTATAGTCTTCATGAGATTGATACTCTAAAATATTCCAAATTTATGATTTATTGCAATCGATTTTGTGCACTTGAAGAAAAAAAACTCACTATCTTCATGATGGACAAGCATATGACAGGTCATCATGTAAACCATTACATAAGCATATAGAATCTATTTATAAATACGAAAACTCCAATGTCCATACATTATCTTCTAGGTTCTGAGCCATGCCTTCATATATGATTCTCTAAACCTAAAATGTATAATTATCAACAAATCATGTAAAGTCACCTTACAAAGTTATACAACAAGCATATACATATATATATGGCCTTTCCATTAACAAAATAGTGTGACCTAAGCTTATTATCACCATAGTTCTCGTGTTAAACATAGAAGCATTACATTTTCTTAAAACCACAATGTCATATACTAGTTCTTTTGCTAGGCCTCAATGTCACACAAGAAGGACAACAACTTCCTCAAATATTTTAAGAGCTCATAATTTTCATTCTATGTAAAGAAGATTTAGAAATGCATGTATATATTCCTATTCTCATAGTTTGACTCACATGACAATTTTTTTTTTCATTTGCATCATATGAGACGTTATTTTATAAATAACATAACCCTCTCAATATGAATTGTTTTTTAAAATTATACTTTTTAAGTAGACCCACTAGGAGATGGGTTGAAAAGAAATGAAGAACTAACTCTTAAGTACCTAAATACAATTAGGCACCTAGATAAGATAAGATTAAAAAAAAACCTGTCTCGTGGGTTGCAAAAAAAGGACAAGTAATATCAAAACCACTTATTTACCTAGTACGCATTTAAAAGATAACTGCTGTAAATTCTTTCATTTTTTTTTAAGTTGCATTAAAAAACTGAGATTTACACTTTGAAAAACATTTAGAGAATTTGAATTTTATAATATATCTTCTATACGGCTAAACACGTTAATAACATTGTTATTTCTAAAATTTTAAATGTAACAATTTTTATTAAAAAATTCAATTTCCATTCAATCCAAACACAGTAACTCTCAACCTAATATTATTTGAATCTAGCTGTTCTTACCTGTTCCCTACACCAGAAAATCGATGCTTTGCAACCATAAAGCACGAACAGACGATCGACACTTACACGCGAAAACCCCAAAAAGATAAAAGAGAAAAGGGAATAGACAAATTGCAAGTTAAATGCAAGTTCATGATCACCATCCTTTTTTGACATCACGAAGATATCAAGTTAGGGATTGGATGGCAAAGAAGTAAGCAGGACCATTCTCTCTTTTCTCTTTTTCTAGGACCATCCAACTTTTGTTGCACTCGTCTTTCTTGGCCAGCACCAATAAAATCAGTTTGGCGAAACGATCACTTCCTGGTTCATTCTTCTCACATTTCTTTGCACCAAGAACTACGATTTCCTAGGCCATATATTGTTCACAGTGATCGTGAACCAGAATTTTGCCCTGACATTTATGCCAACCAACTGAATAATACGATGCTCTAACGCATAAAACAAATATTCAGAAGCTAGTCGTGGATGTGTTGCCTGATCTAAGAGTATTATCTTTGGTTCCATTGCTGGTTTTGCTAATGATCCCTTTTCCGAAATATTCTGCAATTACAGAAAAACCATCCTTTGAAGATTTCACTTGCTGGAAGAATCGATCTTGATCTTTCGAATTCTGGTCCAAATTTCTCTTCATTTCAAGAACAGATCTATATTCGGGTGCACACTCAGGGCATTCTTTTTCATTATCACCAAGGCATCGCTGATGGAATGAATGCATGCACATAAAATGAACAGCAGGGAGATCAAGGGTGAATGTACAAGCAGTGCACTTGCTGAGTTGAAATATCCTTGCATTTGTTCTAAGGTCCTGAATTTCTTTTCTCATTGCTAATGTATTCTCCTGCAACAGTAATGGGGCCCTTCAATAATTTCTCAAATCCCAACTGAGAAACAATTTAGAATTAAAATGGGTTGGGTTGGAATCAATTTCCTATTATTTCTACTCCTTTTACTTTCAAAATATGAACATGCGAACCATTAACTGATTTGGATCATGGTATAGCTTTTTCCACTGAAGATGAAAAAAATGCAGAAAATTGGAAAAAGAAAAACTAATTCTATTATTAACTAACTGTCATGGATTCCCTACCAAAAGCCCAGTCTGAGATGATTTAAATGCAAAATAGAATTATGGGAGGAATCTGATTCGGCAAATCATTTATTTTTCCCTTTTCCTGTCTTTTCATTTTCCTTTTCTCTTTCTATTCTGTTAACCATTGAGCAAACATGATCACCATGACAGAATATAGGCATAACTTATATATTTGCACACTAACTTGAATACCAACCTGATACTTCTCAATTGCTCGTCGATCCTCTTCAATCAGCTTTGACTCTTGTTCAAGCTTCCGAGAAATATAATCCTTAATGACAGAAAGTGTGAGGCACGGATTCCTGGACAGTGTCTGAAGAACAATAATAGGAGGCAATATGTCATCTCTTTCAATGTAAGAAAGAACTTCCTTCACCTCTTTGGAACAATCTTCGCCAAGTTCACCAAAATACTTCAGCAGATCAGCCCAAAGAGTTGGATCACCTCCCTTACCAGAATCCCCCAACCTTTTGCAGCAGGCAATTAAACCTTCATGATCATGAACTTGCATGTAGCAAGCAATGACCTCTTTATAAAGTTTCATTTTCTCATAGAGATACAAGAGCCCTTCTTTAAATGCATTCATCTCACAAAGAATTATGGCAAGATCAACATCATAAAGAGGGTGCTCAAGGTCAGACGGCCAAGCACTTTTAAGTAAGCATAGCCCTCTTTGACGCCTTTCTGAACAATCTTTGTTTTTACATACATCCTTTAATTTCCCATTTGATGCTTTCAACATTGGAGACGCCCCTGATTTTTCTCTGAAAGAAAGATCTACCCCATTACTGGCTTGTGACATTGATGGGAAGTTTAAGTCATTAGACAGATACAACTCCAAAAGCGTGTTGTGAATTTCTAGCTGAGCTGGAGAGTCCTTTATCTTCCTAGTATATCTCTCAAGAAAGTCCATTAAAGACTGGGGATGATGAACAAAAATGTTGAGAAAATCCACAGGAGACGGTAACATAGACAAGTATGCACCACTTGAAGATGCTCTCTTTGCAGATTCTCCTTCCTCAGTGCAAAGTTTCATAAGTATCTCAATTGTTTCTTCTGTCTTGTGTTCAATGAGAATTTTACCATACTCTTTCACTGTCATGCCAGCCTGACTTGGTTCAAGGCTAGAAATATATTGCAATGCTTCGTCGTATCTGCCAAGGTCCTCAAGTAGGATCTTTAGGTACCATTCGTGCCTCCCTGCCTTCTTAGCAACATACATGGCATGTTCATGGTAATTGGCAGCACGGCAGACCCTTATTGCTGTTTCAACATCGAACTTATGCTCCCCAAGACCATCCTCACTTTTAATAAAACCATTCAGTTTTTCAACATCTTTCAATTTGGTGTAGCAATTTAAAAGAAGAGTGGTATGGTCTTTTGAAGCAACCCCCTTCTCATGCAATTTCTCCAAGTAATTTGTAAGGTTGTATATCCTCTGTGCATCCAGAAACTTCTGTATCACATAAGAAGGTTCAAGATGACCAATAGTTTGGATATATTGGGCCATTGCCTCATCATAATCTTGCTTACTATACAGATGGTCTCCGTATTTCCTCAATACTTCAGCAGTAGCAGCAGCATCAGCCTGCTGACTTTGAACGAGATTGATGGCCACAGTATAAAGGTTCTTCTTGAAGAGCATATCTAACTTGCTTTCCATATCCTTTTCACTGATACACAGAGTAGATTTGTCATTCATTATAAGTATTATGTTACCCCATTCACAAAGCATATGAGAAACTTCTTTAACTCCTAGACTATGGGCTATCAGACGGTTCTTCAAGTCGTAAACATTGAAAGTATCTTTGCCACTTCTCTGATCCGATATAACACACAAAAGGTAACCACGAAACCATCCTAAGAATTTCTTCTCTCCTTCAAATGCCCAACAAGGACCACGTCCGTCAATCTCATAGAAGTACACAGCCTCAGGCCGACCAATTACTAACTCCTGAAACGAAAGAAAGAATAACCAACATGAAATGGCGTTGCAACCAAGATATGAAGACAAAAATTAGGCGTGTCAATGCTCCTTACCGATCTGTCACTCATTGTCACACCATTAAAAGCGCATCCAATCTGATCCAGCGTTTGTCTCCTGGGAGGTTGGTTGTGCAAGCTGAACAATGTCACAGAATCTGGAGTTACAGCGAACAATTGTAGTGCTTGACCATCCACTCGGAACCCCAGACCAGTGACAGGGGAATTACTTCTGTCAGAAACATTATCCACCTGGAGCTTATAACGCGTAATTCTTTCCCTTGCAATGTCCCCTTTGATGGCGTAAATGCAACCCGTGTCTAAGCCAATAGCTATAAGTAGTATGGGAGGAGCTTCCTCCAGAACCAAAAAAGACGTAATCTGCAGTCCGTCGACACATCATCACACCATCACAAACAATCAACTGCGATGGAGGCCTAAAATAAATCAAAGAAGTGAAAAAACTACCTGTGCCTCAGGAAACTGGTTTGTGAAAATCCTCAATATTCCAATGCAATCAGGTGTGCTTGTACTAGTGCCCTCTGGTTGAATCTTATCGAGGTCAAAAACCTTGAGGCACATGGTAGATTCATCTTCCCCAATGGTGACTAAAAAGTTACGTTGCTGTTTAAACAAAACCAACCAGGATCACATTCAAAATTCAGTCTCAATAGAAAAAATTGAAGGCGAATGAAATTGGAAAGTTTACTTACTCTGAGTTGTTGAAGGAAGAGGGTAGAAGAGGAATGAGCTTGGAATGAGAAATTGACGTTGAGTCCACGATCCAGGAAGCTAACGGTGCCGTCATCGGAGCCGATGACCAGCTTACCACGGCCGCTGGAGCAGCAGCCGATCTTTCCGGAGACTTCATCGGGAATCGAGGCGTGCTTCTCTTGGAAGAATTCAAATTTCCTCCATTGATACATATTTTTCTGATCTAAACCCCAAAAGAAAGAGAAGATTATTGTTTGCTTGTAATTGTTGCCTTGGGGTTAGATGCTTTTGGACATGAAGGATCCGGCGGAATCATTGAGCATTGGATGGGGTCTGGCCCGTAAAGAGCTTCTGGGTTGGATAATTCTTTAGGCTTCTGGAATGAGGCCTTTGAGCCCACAAACCTACAACGTCACATTTTATATATATATATATATATAATATGTAAATTTGTGGTAATTATCCACAAAGATAAGGAAAAGCCACACAAAAGTATTTGATTGGTGACTTAGCAATCACGTATGCTATACAGCCCTTTAATGCGAAAGCAACATTTTTGTAATAAAACAAAAGGATACCCTATCCTATCAATTTTCTTATAACATCTCTTGTAATGTCTAACACCGGATGGATCAATGTTACAAATATTATACCAAATTTAATATTAGATTGGGTTTCAGTATAGTATTATATTATTATTTTTAGTAATTTTTTAAATTTATGAAATAGTCTATAAAAATTACAAAATAGTCTATTGTTATATTGTACAGTTATAATATATATTTTTAACCATGTCTCTAAAAATCATAATAATAAATAATAATCACAATTTTAAAACCATATTATATAGGCATAAGCAGATGGAAAGTAGGGTTTAAGATATCAAACGGTCCATTCCAATTAAATATCAAACGGTCCATTCTGATATGTGTCCCTCAGTTTGTACGCATAAAATAAATCTTTTGAGTAACACAAGACCACACGCAGTCAGCCATCACGTAAAGATGTCAAGTTAATGGCTGAGGATGGTGGAATGAGATGGATAGGATTTGGGTACTGAGGATAGGTAGACTGAAAATAACGTATACCAATGCTTTTCATTACGCATGTCCTCACCACATGTTAAACTTCTTTAAAAACAACAAAGGGTATCCGGCCACTGCATCTAGTTCTTATTTGAAGCTTTGTATTAATGACACTCAACCCAAATCTCCAAGCATTCAGTAAAACCAATAAGCCACAAGGCTCACAAGTAGCAATAATATACCCACAAAACAAGGGTAAAAGAGGTAAGAGTAATCACTTGTTCAACTCCATTCTAGGTATAAACTAGAAACTGCATGAAGAAATCTGAAGCTCACAAGGGTTAGAAGTATTTTGGAGAAAGCAACGGTGGAATGGCTGCTCCCTAAACAATTTTAGGTTTAAATATTTTAATTTTATTTTTTAATATTCAATGTGAAATGGCAATAAGAGAACACATGTCGGTTAAGTGTCATGTAAGTTTGCTACGTAACTTGTCATATTAGTACTATTAGTAAAGGGTTAATGACAAGCGATCTTTTAAGTTCTAGCTAGTGTAACAAAATTATTTTCTTAAACATCTTAAAGAAAGTGGGATGTGAGCAAGAGCAAGGATCATCATGGAGATGACATGCGTTATGAAGGCGAGCTTGTCATTCCAGTTAGACCTATGTCCAAAGCTAGGACCCAGAGACTTAAGGAGGTTCTCTATGTACATGTACGCCAATTTGTGGAGAGAATGGAGTTCACCAAGCCTATTGGAGAAGAGCTATCTAAATCACAGCTCAAATTGATTCATTTATCTCAAATATTTGGATTGGACTCACTTGGAACTTGAAGACCATTGTATTGGGCTGCACATCATGATCAGACTTGGAAGCGCGTTAAGCCAGGCCTAAACGTGTTTTTATTATTCTATTTTAGACTTGTTTTAAGTTATAATTATATTTTGGACTTCTATGTATTTTAAGCCTAAGTCTTTTAGCATTAAGCCTAGGTATAAATACTTATGTTTTAGGATTTTTGGAGGACAACTTTTGATCAGATTGTTTTCTGTGAGCCGTCGGCCATCTTCAAAGGAGAAAACCTTCTTGTTCTTTTCAACTTAGGAATTGAACTTCACTTATCAACTGAATCAGATTGTGGCGTAATTTTGATCCTACCCAACTTTTTTGGTTTGTTCTTTAGTCGTTATCTAGGTTGTTCAAGACAAGTTCTTCGTAAGGTTTAGAAGGTAAATTTGAAACTTTGTGTATCAGATTTAATTTTAGGTTAATTCGAATCTACCATCTTCTTGTTTCTTTGAATCCCAACATTTCCATCTTTCAATTCCGTGGTACGCGTTAAAGTGGTTTGTAGGTTTTAATTGTCATTCGTAATAATGGAATTCTTATATTGGAATAACATAAAAACACTACATTTAGAGCAACACTTATTCTAAACAAAACCATATATGCACTGAAGTAGCATGTCTAAATAAAGTCACTTCGGTTCTCTAGTCTAATAAAAAGGCACAAGTATCGAATGTTTAGTAAATTCAATTAATGGCATAAGGTTGGAACACCATAAACGGCACAAAGAATTTCTTGTGTTGTAAACAAGGAAGCCTAAAGGCTAATGAGCTTTAAGTTTATAAGAGTCAACATTTACAATGCTTAAGTTTCATATTAAAAATCTTTTCCTTTCTAACAAATCTTTAAATTCTGAAATTAATAATCAAGTAACTCGGTACTTCAAATACTTAATATTATTTTTAAAAAAAATTTAAAAGTATTCTCAACTATGAATGTAATTTATAATAAGAAGTATGAGGCTAATGATACAAATCAAATCGAATTCTATCATAATTTTAGATTCTATGATAATTACAATCTCGATAAGATGCTATCAAATTCAAATTTTATCTAGTTACATAAGTATAAATAGCAACTACGACTCGCTAAAAAATTATGAAATATCAATGTGAGAATTATAAAATTACATTATTTACTTAAGATATGATTTGATTATAACAACATGCTTAGATACAGGGTAGATGTACATTGGGGGTAAGTGGGGGTTTTTTAGAAAAAATTATATAAAAATATTATTATTATAAGTTTTTTATTAAATAAAATAAAATTTGCCTCCACTCAAAAAATTTTTGCCCCCATTAAAAATAAAATTTTGCCCTCACTCAAAAAAATTTCTAGATCCGCCCCTACTTGGATACAACTTGATATGGTTATGTCTTGGTTTTAACTATCTTTTCTATTTTTATATTTATTATGACCTTAAGAATGTAAAAATTTTGACAATATTATTTTGTTGTTATGTTATAATTTATCTAAACATATGAATGCTTAAGAAAAAACTTTTGATTTTTTTTAGATGTTCCTTTAATCTTAAATTATTTTTATATGCTTACTTTGTAAATATCCTTTTCTATATAATTTTGAAGGATCTATGATGACTTTATGTTGTTTCAATTAACTATGTTATAAATAAATAAAAATCATCATATGTTAAAACTCTTAACATTATAAATAAGATAACTATTTCCATAATGTAATTTATATGATCATGAATTCTTTAAGTTTAGTATAAGCTCAATCCTTTAAGCTTAAGCCTACTACTGGGCACCGTTTCCGGAACCCAACCTTTTTTGAGAAAACCATAACTATCCTTGCTTCATTTTCTTTATTACAACATCATTATCAAAAATCTGAATATAAAAGATACAAAACTCCAAAATTCTCAACATATGTCCAATGTTTTATTCTTACAACAATCTAACTTATACATCATGTGCATAACTTAAACAAACAAATGCCTTGACTTTCCTTCACCTGATTTCTTTCTCATCACCTGAAGATGGGGAGAAAAGGGGGGTGAGCTTAAAGCTCGTGGGTAACAAGTTTATAATTGAAAAACAAGAAAAAACTATTTAAAAACCCATTAACATGGTACAATTTCGAAACCATAGTAATTTCACACTTAAAAATCATAAAACACTTATTTCATGAAAATCTCAATTTGTCAAACAATTCAAAATAGCACAAACCATGCATGCATCAATCTTGGCAAACATGTCATAAGCACATCAACACATCAAATTGGTTCGGGTGGATCCAAAATAGAACGTACTACGCATTTCCACATAATGGTCTTGTGTAGCCGTGAACTTATGGGAGTCCATGAAGGAGCTCCATGCCACTAGTGGGCAGGTGGGAGAAGCCTTCAACTTGGTCAACGTGCACGTGACTTAACTTAGGGGACCACCTCAAACCCACATAACACATAGATTTCATAACTTATAAACTTGTTGCCCAAAAAGGCACTTTTCTTGAAAACTTGCTTTTCATATACTTGACGTATATATCAATTTCAAAATAACTTTTCATAAATAATCACACAAATCATGAAGCAAACATCTAGTAGATTTCACTAATCATTCATAAACAATAGATGCAACACTTATGATGCAATTGAAATCAAAAAAGTTCTTCAAAAAAAATGCAGCTCTTATACCCTAGTTTATTGAGCGTGCCTATTACCTTGAAGGGGTAATCCCTTTAACCCTCATTAGCCATCATCTATATTCATCTTCATTCGCATAACATCCCAAAAATTTCCTCATAATTTATTCAATGGCGTGGCCATACCAATCACTCACCATAATCAATCTCATTTCTTATAACTTCCTAGCATAAATTTGGGAAACCTCAATTTGGAGTTCTATAGATAAAGATATGCTTCATAAACCAAAATATAATCATGCCTCAACATGCTCTACCAATTGACCCCTCACATCCTTCCACTCAATCTTTTTGAATCCGAAACCAATGGCTATAAATTTTTTTGGGAAGGTAGAACACTGTGTTATAAATCTAACGCCTAAAGAATCACCTTAATCGGAGGTTGGATGAAGAAATTATGACTAAACGAATTCAACCTCTTCATGTCCAAACTCACATTGTACATGTCCTAGTGTAAATGCTATAACTCTCACTACAGAAGTAGGCTTGACTTTATTTTTGAATAGTTTGAAGAAGACTTCTAATACTACAACTTTTTTTTTTCTGAAGACCATAAAATGAAATTCTATCGTTTGAAGGGTCAAAACATGGACCAAAAGAACTAACTTGGACAGGCCGTGTAAGTGCAACTTTCAGGTGAAACCTCCTATACGACATCCTAACTTGTAATGATCATATCTCTCAATTCCGACATCCAAAAATTTCATACTTTATAGAGTTGGAAAGATATAAAGACATACTACAACTTTCATGAATGAAACTTTGGCTAATTCCATATAGATCAATACAGTTTTTTCCTTGGAAATCAGCATACACATTTTATTCTCATGCAAAACTTACAATTTATCCCAACTTCACTTTCTCTACTACAACATCATTCAAAACGATTCAACTTCCCATTGGAATTTATCCAACACTCAACCTCAATTCATATGACTCCTT
>JANZLC010000009.1:8564368-8588179 GCA_026413385.1 Erythroxylum gracilipes
CTCTTCATCAACTTACTACATTCACTACCTTAATCTTGTATAAATCATTTCAAATTCAAGAATTTTCTTTTTTCTTTGCACATGAATAAATCACCACCAATTCCTCAAGTTCGGGGTCCAACACCTACTATGATAAAAGTCAGAGATATATGAAATGATTATAGGCTTGAGATAAGGCATATGAGGCTAGCATATTATGATGAGTTGGAGATATTGCATGATTATGGGTCTATACTTCTTCCCGAAAAACCTATAGAACTAATATTAAAGAGTCTTTTAATATTTGACCTTGGATGACCAAGTTAACTAAGCTTGAGAGAGAATTGCAAAATTTAGCAAGAGAGAATGGCAATTATTACGAACAATGAATATTTATATGGTTATTTAAGGGAATATAAGATGATGTTACTTATCCTTGTCTTATACAGAAATTGAGAAACTCTTGAGTGTTTGGAGTCTATTTTAACCATATGCCCAAGGGACTTGGTTCATATTTACCATTTGCCTCTCAAATTTTTATCGTATATTTGTTTTAAGGTTAAAGCTCTCACTCTAGTGTATAGTTCAGACTTGGGTTTACAAGCACAATCATGAGTTAAATTTAGCTCATAACACGTGTGTTTTGAGACTCCTAAACACTTTTACCTTAAGTCTAGTAGTGAGACTTGTTATTTAACAAATTTGTCCATCTATATTCTCGTTCTTTATTAATCTATCATATAACTAATCCCTTGGCTTATTGTTTCTTCATTTATTAATTGGTGAGTTTGTTAATTTAGAAAGTATGTATATTTATAAATGGGATAACAAATTCTAAAGTGAATAACCTTTTTTTAATTTAGTTCCCAAGCTTTTAAAATTTTCAATTAAGTGACCAACTAATTATAACCTTAACAACTAAGTTCAAAACCTTCATTTTATTAGCATTTTACTGATTTGACAAATATAATCCTTTTGTCCATAACATGTAGGCTTCCACATGAAAAATTAATTGCCAACTATTCATCACTTTAACTAAAACACTTAACCTATTACCTCTTTCACACTTTGACTTGGGTGTTTTAGTCTATGTGGATGATTAGTTAGAATTTAATTATCTACATGGACGCCTAAATGAAAAAAAAAAGATTTTGTTAGCCAAATTAAAAAAATACTAAGCAGAAACAACATTTTGAACTCAGCTACTAAGATTATAAAAGTTTGGTTACTTAATTGAAAATTTTATAAGTTTGTATACTAAATTGAAAATTCTTGAAAAATTGAGTACTTTAGAATATGTTATCCCATTTATAAATATGTCTACCGTGTTAAGAGCTTGTTTTTTAAAAAAATTATTTTTTTATTAAAATATAAAATTATTATTATTATAATAAAATTATTATTATTAATTATTTAATAAAATTATTATATTAAATATTATTATATTCTATTTAATATATTAATATTATGATTTGGTCAGAGTTGGTATTAAGAAGAATTATTGAGGGTATATTACGTAGTATGTATTTATTAGTTTACGTTCCATCCTAAGCCTTCCAAATCGGAGGTTTCTTATTTTCACTGTTTAGGATGGAATGGAACATAACATGAAACCATCCGCTTCCATCCCATCCCATTATGAAACCCTCAAATAAACGATAGAAGTATGTTACATTCCATCCCCTTCCATCCCTAACCCCTCAACCAAACAGGACCTTAATTTCGTGTTGTTTTATAAGTTAGTTAGTTTGACACTTTCTTTGGTGTTAGGCTTGAGGTTCTTCACTTGTGTTATGTTTAATGTTTTATTTATCATTAGGCCTAAAGTGTTTCACTTGTTGTTAGGCCTATTACTTCACTGGCATTAGGCATAAGGAGTTTCACTTGTCATTAGGTATGAGATGCTTCACTTTTCGATGACCTAGTGTTTCACTTGGTGTTAGGCCTAATGTTATGTTTGATGTTAGGATTGGTGTTTTGATTGACATTAGGTATAAGGTGTTCCATTTATCTTTAGGATTGAGGTGTATCTCTTTATTAGACTTAATATATTTTGCTAGTTATTAGGCCTAATGTTTAACTTATCATTAGCCCTGAGGTATTTGGCTTATCATTAGGCCTGATGCTTTATCTATAGTTAGTTTTACGTGTAATGTTACACTTATAATTAGACATGGTGTTTTTCTTGATCCTTAATTTATTATTTCTCAAGACATATATTATGTCATTTTACAAGATGCTTAACATGCCATCTTACAGGGCCTTTGGTTTAAACATTTTATGAGGCATTGAGCCTATTATTTTCTAGGCCTTTTATCTTATGTTTTATTAAGTGTTTAGCTTACTATTTTGAAAGATGTTTTATAATTAACTAAGTCACTTTTATCATTTTTTTTAGTTTTACCTTGTGAAAAGTCTTTATGAATTGAAGCTTTTAAATTGTCTATTAAAATGAATTCATATTAAATATGACGTATTAACTTAAGAAGTGTTATGTATATATTCATTCAATTAGTGTTTATTAATGAAAGGTGTTGACAATCATATATATTTAGGACCTCAAACTCATCTAATTGTTCAAGTTTATATATTTTAGGTTTGATGATGTCCTTTAGTTTGCTTCTATAGAATTATTGATCTAGATTGTGAATGATACAAGAAAGCATGAGGTTTGCTCCTAATGTGAATTCTAATTGATATGTTGTGTGTGTGTTTAGATATAGATGTTTCATGTTCATTTGTCATTATAGGCATTGTTTCCTTACTATATACATGCTTTCCTTTGATAAAAGTGGTTTTAGTTTTGGAAGCATTCTCATGAATATATCCAATTCCATGCCTATTATTAGAACTCTTTTAGGCTCCTAACATGTTTTTCTATTTTCTTACTTCCTTTATCAAACTTCGACAAGGATTTCTTAAGAGAATCAACTTCCTTTTTCAACTCCTCATTTTCGCGCTTTAAACTCTGTAATTTATGATTATCTATTTTGGTTATACTTTTAGAAGTCTTGATGCTATATAATTCAATTCTTAACTTTTCATTTTCACTCATACAAGCATCTAGATTCTTTTAAGCTTCTTTGACTTTAGAGGATGACTTTTTCTTTTTCATGTTTATAATTTTAAGACTCTCAATAAGTTTACCATATGTTAAATCAATATCACTATTATCACTATCATATGATTTAGAGTTGGAGAGTACCTCGTCATTATCTTTTCCATGAAACACATGTGAGATACATCTCCTTTTGAATGTTCACTTTCAGAGTTGCTTGTATCATCCTATGTGGATGCTTTGAGTGCCTTCTTTTTTCCTTTATCCCTCTTATACTTCTTGTTACTTTTTTTTCATATTTGTCACTTCCTTTAAGGAGAGGACATTGAGACTTTATGTTTCCAAGTTTCTTATATTTAAAATAAATAATATTGTTTGATTTGCATTTTGAGTCCATCTTATCACTTTTGTACGTCTTTCTTCTTAAGGAGTTCTTTTTCAAGAATTTCTTCAATTTTCTTGTGACTAGAATAATATCTTCTTCATCACTTCCACTAGATGATGTCTCTTCCTCATCATTTGATGATTTCTTCCCATGTTTTTGGTAATGACCTAAGCAACTTTCTCATCATTTCAATGTTAGTCTAGGTCTTACCAAGACCTTTAAGTGCATTGATAATATCAATTAATCCAGTATACATGCTAGAAATGCTTTCATCAGGTTTCATTAATAGCAATTCATATTGCTGAGTTAGCATGCTAACTTTGCTTTTCTTAACTTGATTTCTTCCTTTATGAGTAACTTTTAGTCTATTCCAAATTTTGTAAACTACTTCACACATAAATATTCTATTGAATTCATTTCTTTATAATGCATAAAGCAAAATGTTGATAGCTTTACTATTAAAGGATATATTGCTCAAATCACTTTTGATTGCCCCAGTATATTGCTCTCTAACTAATAAATAACTTATAAATCAAAAATTGCTCACTTATTTACCAAAAAAAAAATTTGCTCACTTAGATACTTTGATAATCGCAAAAGGCTCACACACTCAAAATAAGAAAATGAATAGTTGAATACTCAAATAATTGAAAAATACTTAGAAATGTGTGTATAGAACACTCAAGCTTCTTGATGATAAAAATAATGCGAACATAATTGTTTACTGTGTTTCAGGATCCATTACAACGACTATATTTGACTCATTACTCAACCGGTAAAGCATAGTGGTTGACTAGTATATACTAAAAGCTCTAGATTTACTAGTCGTTAGAACACTAGTTGATATATATATATATATATCGGTCGACCAATATGGAACATTCGTTAATGTATAAGTATAGGGTACATCAATTTTAACAACTTTACCCTGTATTGGTCAATCACTAACTTATATAAGTTGACCAATCACCTAAAAAATATAATTTTATCAACTTCAATAGCTCAAACTAATTTGTTTAATACAAATATGTTTAAAATACTTTCCAAAATATGTCCTAAAGATTAATGATCAAGAGGCTTTTATATTAAAATCAAAAGCTTCAATACCTCTAGATGAATGTAAAGACTCATACAATGAAATAAGATGAATGATTATACATAATGAGCCTTTCGGATGATCATCAAATTAACAAAGTGAACTTACAAATAATAATACAAAATGTGAATGAACCTTGATGAGAGTGGATCTTTCTCTTGACTTGGTCTTGATCATGAAAATTACAAACATTATCTTTTCTATTATAATCCTTTAATATGGTAAAATTATGTTATGATATCCCTACAATATTAAAACTCGTTAGTAATACTTATGTTTGTTATCATCAAAACCTTGATTGGATCCTTCCTTGGTTCAACAGCCTCAAACTTTTTATATGCACAATATATAAGGCTCTTCCTATTTGTAATAAGGTTTGTGTTTTGATACTTACTCTAAGATATATCCATTTAAAATGATCTCTATAACGTTGGTGGCTTTTTAGTCCCTTCTCAAAAGTGATGAATGTTATATGTTAAGATTAGGTATTTGTGTAATCATCTTGGGATTTCTCTTCACCTTTGTATGAATTTGAATAAGGCCATTAATCTCGTGACATGCAATTGTTTCTTGCAAAGTATGCCACATAATAATTCTTAAACTATTTGAAACTTCTTGTTATGCCAACAAGAAGGATCTGGTACCAATCTCTAGTCGAGCATATCAAAATGGATGAGAAGATGCGACATTTAACTACATTTGTCATTCCATTCATATCCATTATCATTTTTTAACTGCATTGTATGATCACGTAGATCTACCATCCCATTCTATGAATATTTCTCTGGTAAAATGGCTGTCTAGGTTGACATACATTTGTTTCTGATCCTGCTCTGGTGACGAGTTAGATAGTGTTAGTGCCCACAAAATGGAAGAATAAGGTCGATCACCGGGAGGTGTAAACGGAAACTCCCCGGTTCTAACGGGGAACTCAAAACTCTCTCCCCCCAAAAATCACATCCCCACCCGCTCCGTTAGCCGTTTTGGCGGTAACAGGTAAATCCCTGTTCTGACGCCGGCAGAACCGGTCACCTCCTTTCACTATACCATAACTACCCTTGATTGATTATATTTTTTAACCGGAAGGCATGAAATCAAAGGATACCACCACCAATCACGGAGGGGAGAGCTGAGGCGTTCTGACTTGTGAGTTTGAGCGTGTGGATCCCACATTTTCATGAGGACAGTTAAAAAGTGATGACAGTTTCCTGGAATCAGTTGTCAAGCGTGACAGGTGGCAACCATGCAAGGACTAATACTTACTTCAGGTCTACTGTGAGCTCAGATTTAGTAAACGGCATTAGTTTTTATACAGTTCCGGAAATATTTGCCGCAACAGAGGAACAAACTGTAAATGTTTGAATATCCAATTATTTTATATTTCAACCATTATGCACAGAGTGGGAGAATCGGTGTTTGATTTGAACTAAAGACAGGGCGCCCTTTAAAGCTATCCCTTCTGTCGTTTCTGCAGAATTGAAAGAGAAGTATAAAACAGGATATATAAAACAAATTTATAAAGGAATTCGTATATATATATAAAGAGAGAGAGAAGACAAGTGCACAGAGTTATCAATCAAGCTTTTGCCATGGAGGACGTTCTTATTGAGGCCTTGCTTTGGTTTGTCTAACTTGGGTTCTTCTTCTTTGTCAGACTTTGGTGGGTATGTTAGATCTTTGCTTTGCTTAAACAAATTTCTCTTCTTTTCTTCTTTCCGGCTCCTTCTGATGCTCAACCTCTGTCAATTTCTTCTTCTTCTTCCCTTCAAAAAGTCCCAGAAACCCCAAGTTTCAGGTGTTAAAAAGGATGGCTACACCTTCTCCTTTCATTTATACTTCTCATGCTTTGTGGACAGGCCGCTGCCATGTTTTTTTTTCCCCCTTCTTTTAATTTCAATTCTGTCTTCAATATGGTTTTAACTCCTTCCTGGACTGATTTGCTTTTCTTTTCCTAAATATGATGGCTTTCTTTGCTTAAACAGCGACCTCGAGCAAAAAGCTAGTTTTCTCGAATTTTCGGCTAATTATTGTACCGGAAACTTTCTCTGAATTCTGACTTGAGTTTGTCTGAAACTTGGCCTAAGCAGTGATCATTGTTTGGTTAAGATATTTAGTTCTAGTGAAAGATTTTTACTTTTCCTCCTCCATTTTGCGTTTGTTGGGGAAAATTTGAGGTTTTTTCTTTTAGAAAATGAAAATGAGCGAAGAGATGCAGCATATTTGTCCATTTGGCGTCCATTTCTTGTAGTAGCCATCAAAATTGTGATTGGCTGTTGGCCTAGAATTCATAAGCGCGTAACCATCTTTTCTTGAGTTTGAAATTGCAATACGTCGTGTTTTTCTATGAGAAAGCTAGTTTATGTTCGCTTCTCCACCAGTGTTCTGGTCTAGTTTACTAGCTTTTTTCTGCCAAGACAGCAATTCCTTGATGATTTTGACCGTCTCTTGCTTCCATTTTGTTGATAAACTTATAAAACAGAAAAAGGAAAAAAAAAAATCACTACAACTATGTCCTCTTGACCTACTGCTGAAGTGGTAATTTTTCTGGTTTTATTCGTTGGTTGAATTTGGCCTTTCTTCTCTTCTTCTTCTTGTTTATTTTTAATTCTTTCTGAGCATGTTGTTCAGATCCGTTCCCTTTTCGGGTTACTTACTACGGCTATGTTGGTTTACTACGGTAGCTGCTAAGCTTTTTATTGGCGACGTAAATGTTCTGAAAGAAAAGGAAAATGTCAATGTCTTAACGAACGCTTTCTCTTATATGCATTTTCTTCTTGTTTTGGTATGTGTAGGTTAAATACGCATACCCTCTTCGGGTCTGCTAGATTTGCTTACTTTAATTAGTGGTTATTGAAGAATTATACTTTTCTCTGTCCTTTCAATGGAACCTTAATTTGCAACATTCACAGGCTTGAGAAGCCAAGATGGATTTTACAGAGTCCACAAAAGTTGTCTACAATAGAATTCAGAAGCTTGAGCCTGAAAACGTCTCTAAGATTATTGGCTATCTTCTTCTTCAAGACCATGGTGAACGAGAAATGATTAGGCTGGCATTTAGCCCGGACAACTTGATTTATTCCTTGATTAAAAAAGCTAAAGCTGATCTTGGCCTTAACAAACCAACAGTTTCTTCTTCGCCAATCTCACCATCACAGGTGAATGTGGCACCAGTTTCTGATGTGCAACTACAGGTGACTCCCTATTTGCCAGCTGCATCACGGTCCATCTCGTCTCCAGCAATGTTTAGGGCAGTCAGTTCTTATTGGAATGCTCAAGTTACTAGCGAGCAGCAACAAGTCCACAACTGCGAATTTGGTCCAGCTGGTGAAGATTATCAGTTTCAAAATCAATTGCAGTTCCTGACATTGGATGATCAGTTAGAGTTTGTTAATTCTGTAAATTCTGAGTTTTCTAGCAATTACGTTTACCTAGAACCGGCTTTAAGACCAAGAACAAGTAGAAGGTCTCCAAGTCTACCTGAGTTTCCTGTTAAGATTTGCCATTACTTTACCAAAGGCTTTTGCAAGCATGGAAGCAACTGTAGGTATTTCCATGGCTATCCAATGACAGAAATTTTCTCTCAAAATTTCAGCCCAAATTCAAATGAAAATTTAAATGAAGAACAAATTGTATCTCCTGGGACTCTTGAAAAGCTAGAATTAGAGTTGACTGAACTTCTGAAATCAAGAAGAGGAATGCCCGTTTCAATTGCCTCTTTGCCCATGTTATATTATGAGAAGTATGGGAGGACCCTTCAGGCCGAGGGGTATCTTACAGAGAGCCAGAGACATGGTAAGGCTGGTTATAGTCTGACAAAGCTTTTAGCTCGGTTGAAGAACAGCATTCGTCTTATTGATAGGTGCAGTACGGGAATATCCTTTGTGTATTATCTTCCATTTGTCAACTTATTTGATTTAATGTGTCAAATTTTGTTATTTGTTGGAGACAGGCCACATGGGCAGCATTCAGTGATATTGACTGAAGACGTTCCTAAGTATTTGGAGTATGGTGGTGATAGAAATGATCCTGGAGGAATTGTTGCTGGTTCCAGGCAGATCTATCTTACCTTTCCTGCTGAAAGCACCTTTACAGAGCAGGACGTTTCCAATTATTTCAGGTAACTGAAAATGAGTGCTTTGATAGATTATTAGCTTTTGCTTTCAAAACATGCTTTTATTTGTTATTTCTCTACTTCTGTAGCAAATTTGGTCCTGTTCAAGATGTTAGGATCCCATGCCAACAGAAGAGAATGTTTGGATTTGTCACTTTTGTCTTTGCGGAGACAGTCAAGCAAATATTAGTGAAGGGGAATCCTCATTTTGTTTGCGGGGCTCGTGTTCTAGTGAAACCATACCGTGAAAAGTCAAGACTTGTTGACAGGTAAAATTTTGTGGAAAGATGTTGTCACATGATTTCTTACTAGAATGTGGTAGATCCTAGCTGTGTTGGTTAAACATCTTATCTTCAGGTTTGAATTGTTGTTGTTGTAAGATATATTGTTTGACCGAAATGATGCAAAGATTCTGAAATCATCACCCTGACATGTGTAGATTATTATCACTTCACATTATTTGGATTCTATCTTTAGTGTGGCATTACCATCTTTCCGCAGGTCATATTGAAGGGGCCAGGGATCTTTTTTGAAATTGTTTTCCCTCTACAAAAGTTAGTCTCTTGTGGTTTAACCGGTGGAAGTGATAAATTGTGATATTTATTGTAATGATCGTTCTCTGAACTAGTTCCATTCTAGCTTCTTCTCCCAGTGAATAAAGGTCCCCCAGTGAATAAAGGTCCAACTTGGGCCTAATCTTAGAGACCCTTATAATTCTCCCTGCCAGTAATTGGAGGCCTAGGAATTGTAGAACCAGGTCTCTGTGCTAACCTTTGAGGTTTTGTATTGGTATGTAAAGTAGAATTGTTCCACCTTGAATCAGTTACTCCTTGTTCTCTTAGACATTGTTTGATACCTTTTTTTTACTTGGAATCATCAAATGTTAATAAGACTTGGCATCATCTGGCTCGTGTTTTTTTTTCAACAAACCTTGATGCTTGCTTTATATAGTTATCCAACTTTTAGAAAATTGAACACTGAGTGCTACTGTTGCATGTTTTTTTAATTTTTTTTTCCATTTATACAAGTGATCAAGGGGTTTTTTCAGTGAAAATGAAATCTTTAAAACGAACAGCATAAGTCTGTTTTTTGTTTATGAATGTTGGTGTCATCTCCTTTGCATTAGAAGTCTGCATTAGCAACATCTTGGTCAGAATGTTGGTGTCATCTTCTATGCATTTAGAAGTCTGGATTAGCAACATCTTGGTCTCACCAAAGCAAAAGATTACATAGTTGCACTGCATTAAAGTTTCTCATATGTTTTACAAGGAATCTATGTTAGATACTGGAATTTATTGTTCAGTAACTTTTTTCCTTGAGTAGGAAATATTCAGAAAAATTGCAACCCCAAATTCAGTATGGCTCTCACTATACAGATGGAGATTCCGAGATTCACTCAATCTCAGGTGAGTAACAAGTAAATTCTTCTTCCCACTTTCTTTTACTTTATGTTGGTGTCAAATTCATATTGCTAAATAGTGGCAATTGTTTTTATTGTCCATGTGAATAGTATCGAGAGCTTGCGAAAGTTCAAGGTTGTTCAGGAAACAGCTTGCTGAGGAACATGAACAGGCACTTGAATTTGAGAGAAGGCGTCTCTCAGAGCTGCAGTTACCACCTAAGCCCCTGAATCATCACTCTTATTTTGGCTACTCAATGGATATGTTGAAGCTCTCAGAAGGTCTGGAGTGTACTTTTTTTTTTCTTTCTTAAATTTTTGGCACATAGGAGTCTAGTGCTTCTGCAACTAATGTTTGGTGGTCCATGCAATGCAACTTTTTAGGTCGTGGAGAACAATCTGATTTTCCATCTGCAGAGCACGTGAATTACTTGCTAGATGTTTTCAATAGTGATGAAGAAAAACTGAGGCATATAACCACCACTTACAATGAGCAGGATAGGTAATATAACTACCACCAGCTATCTTCAATCATATTGTAGTGTTCTGATACGAGTTTTATCCCATGCAGCACCCAAGGACTCGATCTTCCAGAAAGTCCATTTGCAGCTCCAATAGGGAGTGGCATTTCTACAGTTATATAGAGAAACAAGATACAGAAGCAAGTATAGAGTTGTAGAGGACTGAATTTGAAAAAGACTTTCAAGGGTTTGATACTACAGGACTTTCTTTCTTTCTTTCTTTCCAAATTGACCTGAACTTCATCTGTCAGCCCTTAGATCTCGTACCAACTGAAGGAGAGAGATATAGTGCAGCTTCTTTTCCATTTAACTTGGTGGAGGAGATTCCATGTAACTAAGGTTTTACAGTTCTTGTGCTTCCTTTTTTTTTTCTTCTTTAATTAATGTAATCACAAAAGGCAGGCTAAAGAGAGCTTGTTGGTCGGGTCCTAGAAGAAATGTAATATATAGGCTGTTTTAGTTGAAGATGGAAGTAGAAAAATGTGCAGAGAGTTGAGAGAAAAGGTGTCCAACAAAAAGCTAATAACAGTTCTAATTATACAAAGTCCTACATTCTTAGTATTATTATCATCCCCACCATTATCATACCTCATTGGCCCAGTATTCATCATGTTACCTTATTTCTTTCTCTTTAAGTCTTATTTGTTTATTATTTCTTTCTAAAGGAAGTGGGAAGCATTATAGCTCTCACACACTTGGGACAGGTAAGATGCTCCAATCACTTTGGAAATATAGTAACGCTTTATCAAAATTTGAATCTTATGGAGGAGGAAGCTAAGAAGTAAGAACACCTTCTTAATTATTACATACTCTTTTTTTTCACATATATATAAATATAATCAGAGATATTTAGTTTGTGCACCGTGCATGGTTGGATTTGGATTCCCCTCAAACCTTTTCCTTATATGAGTTTGGCTTTGATTTAAGTAGAAAATAAAACTAAACCTCTTTGGGTGGTCACCTGGTTGTGTCCATAAATGGCGGAATCAATTAAGTTATATTCCCCACTTCTAATAATAATCAATCATAATATCTGGGGAAGTGGTTAAAGAATGAACAGTTGGATGATTGAGTTTCTGAAGAGTGTGGTCTGCATGCCATTATCATCGTGTTCTTTGTTTGCATGGTAACGGTAAGCTTCCTTAGTGTTTCATCTATTTTCATCTTCTTTTCTTGAAAAGAATCTAACTTGATTTTTTTTTTTATTCATCATTTAATCTTTGTCTAAAAGGAAAATGGTCAAAGAAACTGCTCACATGTTCGTTCTAAGGTAGATTATGCATGCAATGTTTCATAAAGTTTATCATCACAAAATCAAACAATTTCAAATAAATATCAAGTGATTGATTTATAAGGTTATGAACTTAATTTGAATGCTCCAAAACAGGGATATTCATATTTTATTTTACAATAAATATAAAAAAAATGTAAAATTTGTTTAGTGTCACTTCTACTTTATTATGTTTAAGTTTTTACTCAATATATTTATTTAACAATCATTTCTATTTTATATTTATAATTATGAATTCCTTCAATTTTAACAACTTTCAAACTAATAAAAGTGGTTTTACTTATAAAATGCTTATCAATCACTTGATATTTATAAATATAAAATAGAAGTGATATTTATAAATATAAAATAGGAGTGATGACTTTGACTTCTAATGATAGAATAAGGGCTAGTCATTCGGTGAGTTTTGAGTCTAGGAGAAGAGAAGATGATGACATATTATGGATAGGTTCTAGGAACATCAGAACCCTTATAGGGAAGTCAATGGAATTAATGGAGATTTTAGACAAATATAAGATTTATATAATATGCACATAGGAGACAAAGTATAAGGGAGCTAAAGCAACAGAGATTAACAAGTTCAAACTTTGGTATTCAAAGGGTTTGAGGCAACAGAGTGAGGTAGGTTTCTTGGTTATTAAGGAACTCATACGTCATATAATAGAGATAAAAAGGACTATTGATAGGATTGTGTCTTTAAAAATTGAGGTAAAAGGTATTGTTTTCAATGTGGTGTGTGCTTATGTACCTTAAATAGGGTTGGACGAACAACTTAAGTGCCAATTCTGAGAAGAGCTAGATAAGGTGATTCAGTAAATCTCCTCTGACAAGAGAGTCATTCTAAGAGAAGACTTTAATAGTCATATAGGGGCAACCTTGGACATATATTTATAGAATTATAAAGTTTTTCAGTACAGTGATACAAATGATAGTGGGATTATTTTGTTAGATTTTGTGGTAGCGATCACTAACTCATTTTTCAATAAAAACGAGAAGCACTTAGTGACTTTTAAAAGCAAAACTACAAATTCCTCGTAGGATAAAGCGATCGACTTAGTTGTAAGAATTATAAGGTGATACCTAATGCTTCCTTGTAACCACAACATAGATTGTTTGTTATAGATCTTAGGGTTGGAGGAAGAAAAGAAGTCTTATGAGGTATGCCAGAGTCTGATGATGGAATTTGAAAGGGAAAATGGTAGAGCAACTTAAGGATAAAGTAATATATGGAAAAGAATGGAAATTGGAAGGAAATGTTAACTAGATGTGGAAGAGAGTAATAACTCTTTGAAGAAATACAACTAAAAAGATCTTAGGTTTTTTTTAAAGGATTTAGACGTAGTAAGATGAAATCTTGATATTGGAACAACGATGTACAAGAAAAGGTTAAGATCAAGAAGGTTGTCTATAAAGTTTTATTGGATGATAACACAGAATTAAAGAAAGAAGTTAATACAAAAAAGTTATACTGACAAAAAAAGAGGCGAAGAAGATAGTCTCAGAAGCTAAAAACAAAGCTTATGAGAAATTATACCAATGATTAAAAACTAAAGATGGAGCAGAGGATATATTTAATTTGACAAGAACTAGAGAACAGAAAGAGAGAAACTTAGATCAAATTTGTTGTATAAAAGATGAAGCAGGGCGAGTGCTCATGACTAAACATGACATCAAAAGAAGATGACATAAATACTTATAGGTGAAGAGAGTCTTACTTGGCTAGCCAATCTTTTTAATGTGATCCTTAAGTCCAACAAAATTTCTGATAAGTGAAGACTTAGTATGTTAATTCCTCTGTACAAGAACAAAGGAGACATTTAAAAATGTAACAATAGAGGCATCGAACTAACTTGTCACACCATGAAGCTATGGGAGAAGGTGATCAAGAAGAGAGTGAGAAATGGTGTACTTTTCTCGAAGAACCAATTTAGTTTCATGCTAGGAAGTTCTACGATAAAAGCTTTACATCTCCTTAGAAGATTAATAAAATATTACATGAAAAGAATTTAATTTTTATTAACTTAAAGAAGGCTTATAATAGGTGCCGAGGAAAATTATATGGAACTGTTTAGAAGTTAAAGGAGTTTCTATAACCTGTATGCGAATTATTAGGGATATGTATAAAAGTGTAAAGGCTAGAGTAAGAACAATATGAGGAGATACATAACATTTTTCTATCAATATTGGCCTACACCAAGGTTCCTCATTAAACCCTTTTTTGTTTGTAATAGTGATGGATGAGTTCACTAAAAATATCCAAAGGAATGTAGGTGTATGTTTTTTGCTGATGACATTGTTTTAGTGGATGAGATAAAAGAGGGTGTCAATATCAAGCTAGAACTAGAGGGATATGTTAGAGTTGAAAGACTTTAAATTGAGCAGGACTAAGATTGAGTAATTGAGGTGTAACTTTTCGGGCCATATGGTGGCTTCTGACGTAGAGGTAAAAATTAGTTCAAAAGTTATACTATAAAAAGAGTGTTTTAATTATCTAGTTATGTTCTATAAGACAAACTATTGGCCTATCAAATAGATGCATAATCATAAGTTAATGGTTATAGAGATGAGGATGCTCCGTTATATATGCAACTTTACTAGAAGAGATAAGGTCAAGAATGTAATGGTAAGAAACAAATTAAGGGTGACTAATATTATTAAAAAATTAAGAGAAACAAAGCTTAGGTGGTTTAGACATATTAAAAGGAGACATAATATTCTAATGAAAAGATGTGAGAAGATTATACTTAAGGACTATAAGAGGAAAAAAAGAAGACTTAAAAAGAACTAAGGGAAATGATCAAGAATGATATGATTTTGTTGGAACTTATCGAGGATGTAACCCTCAATAAAAAACTTTGGCATACTAAGATACAGGGAAAGAATCTCATATAGAGAGATCATTTTCTTTATTATAGGTTTTTTAAACTTCTTCCGTTAAATCTTATGTTTTGTATTTAACCTAAACTTTTAATATGAGTGCTTTCCTCTTAATTATTTAGCTTAAATATTTTTTTACTTAGCCTAAACATTTTCTTGTAATGATGTGTTTGTTTTATTTATTTACTTTTCTTTTTTTCTAGTTTGTGTATTTATTTACCTATTTTATCTTTTATTTTTATTCTTCACCTTGCTCTATATTTATTTTGTTACTTTTTTATATTTTATTTGTATGTATGTATGCATTTATTTATTTATTACCATGTCTATTTTTATTTTTATTACTTTATTATTTTAATATGTATTTTTATTGTTTTTATTTGATACATGTATATTATTTATTTAGTTTTTATATATATTTATCGAAAAAAATCTCTTTACTAATTACAAGTCAAACTAAATCTCTTTACTGCGTATTTGGGGGGACATCTATTGTTGTTGGTATATTCTATTGTTGATGGTATATTTTCTGCAGAACAAAATTAGTGGGCTGAAACCTCAAATATTGGAAACTTATCAAGGCCCATCAACTTATAACAACAAAGTAACTCCTGAAATCAAACGGAGACCTTATGAATCAAATGGAAAATGATAGATTTCATCGGCACAGAGACCAAAACTTGGCCTGGAAACTTGAAACAGAGACTTAAGGGTGGTCAACGTCAACTCTCCGAAATACCCCTTCTACCCTTTGCCGTTGACTTCACAGAAAAACTTTAAGGATAGGCAGATAAGTAGAGAAGAATCCAAATGTTTTTTAACTGTGATACTTTCTCAACCACGATTAGAAACAAGCCTCATAGTAGTAGTACCTTGCCTGTATTGGAAAACCTTAAAAGAAAAATAACGCAAACATCTTCTTAATCAGATGATGGGGAAGAAATTGAATAGCCAATACTTAATCGGAAGGCTACACTGTTCAATTGCATTCAGCGTTACACATTAATACCAGGCTCAAGATTTGATATTACATTTCCTTCGAGTTGGCTATCAGGTTTGGCCACTCAACACAAGTGCTACAACAACAGTCCCGTAGAACAAACAGAAGTTAAGTGGACTTTGGGGATCCCACGTAGTCCTTAGTAAGGCACCATATCATCTAAATATCATATATATAGTTAAAATCTTGCATTGGCTTGATCCCAAGTATGGAATATTGTACAGTCAACCTAAGAATTCTCTGTAAGAATGGTAAATTGGAACTCTGAAATGATCTCACTCCCCTGCTTTTCATTGGGTGTCTCCTAAACCTTCACTTCTGCTGATGCATCATGAAGCAATTCGTCTGGAGTAGCTGCAGGGTCTAAGTCCCAACATAAATCTGGAAATTTACCTTCTCCTTTAAGTGACCAAGATGGCACTTGGTGAGAAAAGCGAAACATCTCTGTCCTTGGAATCCATCGAATGGCACCCTTGTTAGTTTTTCTTTGGTATACTGTCTTGAAACCGGCCAACTTTATGAGCGGACTAATAGAAACTCCAAGCTCTTCGGTGTAATCATTAAGAACCTCCACCATCTCATACTGGTGCCTTACCTCATCTGGGGTTGATCTGTTCCAGTCTGGTGACCAGTTCCGATAAACTGCCCAAATATCTCCACTTTTAGGAAATATCCGAACACAACCACCACGACCAGCTTTCTCACCTTTTAAAAGATGTGAGAAAATGTTCACTTGTTCAACAATATCAGAATTCCATGCTCTGAAGTGTCCACAAGATTTTGTAAAGCCAGAATCAATCCAATTCACTGAACCAAATTCACTATCTGTTTTTGAGTTCAAGTAAGTGATATAGACCTTGAAGGGTTGAAGTGAGACAACCTGACGGACTATACAGTACAAGCGAGGCATACCGTCATCTTCATCATATATGGCCCATATTTGCTTTGATTGGAAGCACTCCTCTGATCTGTCGTTGTCAAAATCATGGAAGTCAGGGTCTGGCACTGTAATTGAGATTGGACCAGCTCGATTTGGCTTTATCTGACGAGCAGAAGCATCTGAACCTACTCGTTTAGGTGCCTCTACTGCTTTTGTAGATTGATCATCTGCATTCTCTTTAACTGCTGCAGTAGCCAGCGTCATCTCTTCCAACTTCTTCCTGATGTCACTTCTTGCTTTCTCAATCAACAGCTTTCTCACATCAAAAGTAGGTATGGTTAAGCTACGTCTCGTTTGAAGTTCATTTGGCAGGGCAACCTTACTGTCATACTCAACCTTTGTGTTTTCAGGAGCTGATCTAAACTCTATAGCAGAATTTGCTCTTTTCTCCTCGTTATCATTTCTAAAACTTGCTGCAACAGCAACCTTCCTTTTCTTTTCAGGTCTAACGACCTTCAAGTTTGTGGATCCATTACATCCAGCAGATATATTTGAGTTTACAGTGTGGATAGCAGTTTTCATCAAATGCTTTTCATTGGTTGCATATTTAGCTTTTGCTCTTGCCTTGTTAACATTTCCATTAACTTGATATAAGGCATCAGCAGATGCAGTTGTTGATCCTTTATGAGAAACAACACCTGTTGAACTCCCAGGAAATGAACTCCACTGAAGTGATACATTTGAGGCATACTCATACCCATGTCCGGTATGTAATCCAGAGATCCCATTTCCAGTAAACAAAGTAGTCGTGGTGGGGACATATGTAACTCCATCGTATCCAAGAGCTCCATAGCCATCACCAGAAACATATGACCAGGGACTGTAAGGGAAAGAGCCATTAACTGGAGCCCTCCCAGTTTCCACAGCAATGAAAGCACCTCGACAGTTCTTACAAGAAAGCCTTTTATTAACATACTTCCGGAGATATTCATACTGAACTTTACAAGAAGTGCAAACAGTCCAAAACGTATCAAGTCTATGGGAGGTTGACAAATTGGAACAGTTTTTATAGCTTGCAACTCCTGCAGTATGAACTGATGCTAAGTTTGACTGAACAACACAAGAAGCCGCTTGTTTGTTTTTCTTGTGATCATAAGAGTTTCTCTTAAGACTATCTGATAACATAGTCCATGCTTCAGATACAAGTTTAAATGCGCCATCAGCTCCTATAGTTTTGTTCTTATCAGGGTGGAGAAGAACTGCCAACTTCCTGTACTGTTTTTTTACTGCATCTCTATCCACAGAAGGCTTCAAACCAAGAACTGAATAATAATCAACTTCACCATTGCATTTTGCCTCGGATGCTATATAGACATCAAAAGTTGCCAGCATCTGAGAAATTCCCTCCAATCCAGGACACAGGGTTTTAGCTTTCAAAGCATAACTCTTTGCACCGGTAAAGTCTCTTTCTGCAAACCTCTTCTCAGCAATCTCTTTTGCCCTAACGGCTTCCTCGATATTTGCTTCCATGTGATTGCTCAAATTACACGCTCCGCCAAAATCTCAAAGCCTAAGCTATAACAAGTCCTCAATGTTTTGTGCTATGAGGCTCCCAATTCTCATATATGACCGCATTCTCCAATCTGCACATATTTGCAACATTACAGTTGGCGCCAATCGGTATGAAGCTTAAAAAAGTAACGGAATTAAAACCTTAATGACTAAGTCAAGATTGCATCGACATCGATTAAGGTCAGTAATAATAACAGAAAAGCCTTGAGATTTCAAATCTATCAAAGATTTGACTACTGACTTAAGGTCTTTGAACTCAGACCCTAGCTCACGGACGGAAATAAAAAGCTATACATCAAACTCATCGAACTAGATTAAATCAACCACATAGTAATAATGTATCGGGAGTTTCATCTCCTCACTTCCCCAACAAGGACAAGTAAAGATAGATCTTCTTATTCCATTTCTCGGTCCTTTTCTTAGATAACAAAAAGTGACAGTTCATAAACCAAAAACCCATCTACTTAAAAAGATAATACCCAGTTCACCAGAGGCATTGAAGCCCCAATTGTCCTAAATTATCAGTTCACGCAAATGCACATAGATCGAAACTCAACAAACCCTAGGTTAGCAACATAATTAACTCAAAACCCTCCACTGAAAGTAAGGGTTAAAGAAAAATCCAAGTGCACAAACAACAGCACTAATAACTTGGCAAAATAAATAAAGTTCCGTACCACAGATAAAAGGGACAAAGAACTCACTGAGATTTAAGCATGCAAGGTGGAAGTGAAGCAAGACCCAGATCGCCACGTGTACTTGAGAGCTTGAGAAAACCGAGATAGTGAGCCGACTTTGCGAATCTAAGTGAACTGCTAAACTTCCGCACCCAGCAATAACATATACTAACTTTTATCTTTTCTCTAATAGAAAAGAGGGAGGGAGAGAGAAAGAACGACCAAAGAAAGTAAAAACCAGTGTGACAGGGTCAAGGTTCAGGTCGGAAATTTTGGGTAAATCGGCGGCCAGGGACTATAAGGTTCCCGTCGATCGCCGATCACGAATGTGGAGAAATTAAAAAATAAAATGATAATTTTCGGTAGAAGTAAACGGTGTTAATAGTATTTAATGGCGGATTGCTATACTGCAAAGGGTGCGTATTGCACGTATTTTTTTTTTAATTTTTTTAATTTCTACAAAATCGGCCGTAATGTGATAAAATTATTCAAATAACGTTTTATGATATTCTAAACTTTGGAAAGTTAATAAGTATCTTAAATTGAAATAGAAAACACTTCATGAATTTTAAATCTTATTAAATTACAATTAAAATACATTAAATTGAAATAGAAAAATTATATAAGTTTAGTGCACTTTATGAATTTTAAATCTTATTAAATTACACTTCAAATTCCTAACAAGTTTTTAGATACATTCATTACCGACAAGCTTTTATGATATGCAAAACCTAAAATCAAATTAAAAATAAGATTTGAAAATTAATTTTTTTTATCTCGATGAATGCTATTTATTTTTAATGTGAAATCTAGTCATTAAATAATTGTAATGTAAACTAAATTGTTAAAGCTTTTGAGTTCAAAAGTTGAAATACCTACGGGTTGTGGCTTAGTTAGTTGCGCATGTGGGAAAAGCTCTTAAGTTCGATTCCCACTAAACACACCCGCAAGGAGGGGTGAGGAGCCTTAACTATGACAAAGCCCCGACCCAGATTAGTCGGTCCAGTGGGTTCGGATACCGGTGGTGTAAACCTAAAAAAAGAAGTTGAAATTATCAATGTTTTAAAAATCGAACTGGATATCGAAGAAAGGTTTAAGGTTTAAAGATTCAACTGATATTAACTCTTTGTAAAATCGACATATAATAAATAAAAATAAAAATATAAGAGTAAGTAAAAATAGAATGTTTTATTGAAATAAAAAATACACCAATGTCTATTATTATATAATAAACAAATTATAAACATGGTTATTAAGTCTTTGATGTTCGAAACGATTTTGTTTCTTTATATGAATACGTTCAAAAACACTCCAATTATGTTCACAACTTAAACTTAATGTAAAGGTTGATTGACTAAGTAGTCTAATAGTGAGTTTTTTTTTAATGTTTGAGCACTTTTACCAAATAATCTCCACTATTCATCTGTATTTTAAATTAATAGTTATGAAAATAAAATATATATTATTAATAAGTACAGAATGATTAAAAGTATAAAAACTTACTAGACTGCATTTTTTCATCATAAGTTCTTTCCTTCTTGATGATTTATCAAAGCTCTCTAAAGCTTCACTCATTTGTCACTTATGATTACTCTTCAATAGAGAAATACGTTTACATTCTATCATATCAAAAATACCATCCATAATATTATTTTTACATATATCTCCAATGTATAAGCAATAATGATTGAGAAAATAAGTTGCTAAGTGGATCCTTTGTGTAAGATGCTTGTCCCATCATCGGTCAAGAATATTTATATAAGGCTTGTATATTTTTTCCTTCCCTTTTAAAATATTTATAATTGTTTTATGAGCTCTATACATACCCTCATATATATACTCCAAAGATGACTTCTCATCTGAGTCAACAATCCTCAATAACCTAATAAGCAGAGCCACAATCTTTACAATAATCAAGCAAGCATTCCAAAATTTATTATCTAGAATAATAGCACAAACTACTTTTCCTTTCTCACTCTTTGATGACTTATGTAATGAAAAATGTTTACTTGTTTAGAAGTAGTTGTTTATGTTCATAAACATTTTTCAAAATAATAAATATAGTAGCAAACTTAGTAGCAACAAGATGCATGATCTCAACTCAGTCTTCTTGCTTTCTTAACCAAGACAAAAAATGGGATATGATTATACATAAAAATTATGATCTTAGATATACATGAAGCAAGACTAAAAATATGGTCCCTACCACAAATATCTTTTAAAATAAGATTTATACAATGAGTAGCACATAAAGACCAATAAAATATACCCATACTTTGATTGTAATAAGTATCCATCTTATACATAATTAGTTGTATTATCTGTAACAAAATGCACAATATTCTTTGGTCCAATTAAGGATGTCTAAAATTACCCAACCTGGTATGTAGTCAATGGGTCTAGCCCGGTCAAAATGGGTTGGGACATAAGTAGGGTGATTTTGGCCCAAGCTACCTCAGGCCGGGTGAGGTTGAGGGGGCCTGGGCTAGGTCAAGTAGCCCAGTCCATGGCCCGTGGCCCGTGTTAACAAAGAAAATGACATTATTTTGTTTGTAGCAAAATGACGTTAACAAAGAAAATGACATCGTTTTGTTATATTTTAAAAGTAACTTCCAGAGGGAAACGAGGTCATTTTGATCTTAATGCAAAATGACGTCGTTTAGGTAATAGAACTTTAAAAAATTCAGAGGCAAAATGATGTCGTTTTGCCTCTCATTAAACTCCACACAAGTGTAGCATGCTTCCTCCTTTGGTTGTCCTCCCCCCTGACATGGCCAGCCAATTCTCTCAATCTCTCTCTCTCCTCTAGTTCTTCGCTTCTTCTTCTTTCTGTTCTTCATCCGTTCTTCTTCTTCTTTGTGTCACCCAGTCCCGCTCTTCCTTCTTCTTCTTTGTGTCATCTGTGACCCATCCTTTCCCCAGCCCTTTTGTCGACCATGTGAAGTCACCAACGCTTATTGTTAATAAGGTAATCTCTCTTCTCAATTTTGGTTTTTTTATTAATAGTTGATTGTTTTAGGATTATTTTGGTTTGGTGATTGGTTATTTTGAGAACTTTGTATGTTAATAATGGGAATATGGGTTAATGCACGTATATTATTTGATGAAGTGCCCCACTCTTTTAAATGTTCAATAATGCCAAAATTCATAAGTTTATTTCTGCTAATGAGATACTGAATCCTACCATATTGGTGTCACTTGTCAGCAGTGGTTGGAAGTTATCGATATATGAATTATTTATGCTAATGAGATAATGAATCTTTTACTTTATTGATGATCTAATCATCATAGACATTGATGATACAAGAATTATAAAATTTTCTTTAGAATTTTTTTCCCATATAAATGATCTTGTATTTTTAAAAAAAGTTAAAAAAAAAGAACTAGATTAAAAGCCTTCTAAAGATAGAGTTACAACATTAGTTCACATAGATAATACAAAATGACACTTAATCAATCCTATCAATACATATCGACACCGCCATGACATATTAATCATTGTCGAAGCATTACAACATCTCTAACTTTGATTACCCCTCATTCCACCTTTGGATTATAATAGTAGAAACAACACGAGAACCATAATGCAAGAGCCAGAGATTTCCACTTTCATTAATGTTTGAAGTGAAGAAGTTGTTGCAGAGAGATCACCAGAGGCTAGTGAGCCCAGAGGTACGCTTTTGTTACTTGGATGTTGGGGCTGCTCATTGTTGTTGATGATGTTTATTCTTTCTTTGGTTTTGAATTTTGTTATGAAGCTTGAAAGACTAAAGAGCGTGGTTTTTTGTAATGGAGTTTTGTTTAAAGATTTGTTCTTGGGTCTGGGTTTGATTGTTGAAAAGTTTCTGCTTTTGTGTAGGAATTTGGATTTCTAACTGCCTAAGCGATGGATTTATAGTGTTTTGTTTGTTGTATATTGATCTTTTCTGTTACTTGGATATAATATCCCTTGTTTTCTTAACAATCAACTAAATTTGCCTCTAGTTGCTTCAAGTTGTTGAGCCTATTGATTACAGAAGATCTATGAAAGGAACTAGTTTGTTTTGTGTTTGAGAAAAGTTATGATTGAATGTTTTCCTCATTAAGTGTCAATTTTCTTTTAGTTTAGAAAGTTCCATGCTTTAATCTTGGCTTAATTCTTTTCCTATAGAAGATTGATTTGGCTTGATTTTGAAGATAGACCTATTTTGAGCGTGGTGTGCTTAATTATTGTAGAAGCTGGAGAACACGTTTCCTCATCTTAATACCTTATCCTTGGTTTTTTTTAAAGGGTCTTACAATATTTTTTCACTTCCTACATAACATAGTTATAATTTTTTGAACGATTTTTCAAAATTTGCAACTTCCTTTTTAGTTTTTTTTTTCTCATTTTAGCACTACCCCATTCTCCTACTTATTTGATCCTGACTAAACTAAACTTCTCAAACCATCCCTTTTTTTCCCCTTTACCTAGCACCTCAACTTATTGGCTTTCCTCTAGTTTTTTCTAATCCCCCTTCTTCTACCTCTTCTTTTATTCCTCTACTTCCTAACTGTTGACTTTAAATTAACTAACCTTTATTATATGTTGATTATTATATTAGAGAAGTGCTCCAAAGGCAATCACCTTTAGCACTTATCGTATAAATCATTTTATGATCAATAAAGACATTTTTCATTATTTCTATGTTCATACATTTATGGATTTGATGTTGATCTTAAATTGATTTAATGAATTTCTCGATACAAAACATAGCATTGAGGAAATTATGATGAGATCATGATAATGAGATTCCTATCATGTGTAATTATGTTAGTATTTAAACTTTCTCTAGTCATAGGATTAATAAGATGGGATATCATTAATCTGGATAGACTAGCACATGTTGTACTCCTTGATTGGATCAAACAGTAGATCTCATAAGTTGTAGACATGAGTTGTTTAGAGTTAACATGTGGATGCTTACTAAGGGTAGTAAGTACATT
>JANZLC010000009.1:8605684-8619134 GCA_026413385.1 Erythroxylum gracilipes
TATGGGAAAAAGGCAAGAATGCCTTGTATATTGTGAATTGTTGTTAATCCAATCATGTGGTACTTCTGAATATATTTTTGTAAAATACTCTGTGATTTGCTTAAATGATGCATGATTTGGGCAAACCATCGATGATGGTTCGTCACTGAGTTCACAAACTCACCCAAAATTGCAACATATTTTTCAGGATTAAGAAGAATACCCCGTTGGGCCACGAGTGTACAGCAACCGCATGTGAGTGAGAGATAGAGGTCGGGATCAGTTCGCGTCTGCATTATTGTCTTCTAAAACTGTATCTTCTAAATTTTTGTACAAATGATTAGGTCCAATTGTAAAGTCAACAGACTATAATAATTTGTAATTATGAAAAGGGCCCCCGTGGTTATTGTATTTGCCGGTGATTGTTTATGACCATAATTGTTCCGCATAGTGTATGTTTGTGTTTAAAAAAAATATACGGAGTTTTGACTGAGTGATGTAGCACGCCATCCTCTCGGGGCACGAACTCGGATATCACCATCGATGTCGGGTTCGGGTCACGCGGGAGTGGAGTGTTACAACATTGAGGAATGATATTTTTAAAATTTATGAGAATAGGAAGAGAAAAACATTAAGAGCATTGTCGAGTGTTCAAGGACGAATTGTCATAACAACAAACATGTAGACAACCGATAACCAAAAGAAGGGTTATATGACGGTGACGACACGTTATATTGATAATGATTGGAAGTTATGCAATACACTTTTGAGGTAATTTATATTCTATAATATTGTTATCATTTACTTTTTCATTATTTTATGAATTTATGATTCATGTTGGTATGTTTTTTCATGATGGGTTCATTTATGTGCCAACATCACATACAAGTGAAAATTTGGCAAACGTGTTGAAAGACTATTTGATGAATTTGAACATTGACAACAAAGTATCCTCCATCATAATCGATAATTGTAGCACAAATGATGATATGATTGAGAAGTTAGAGGGTAAGATGTAGAGTGGCAGCTTATTAGCTGGAGGTAAGTTATGCATGGTTTTGTGCGTATTCTTAACTTGATTATAAGGGATGGATTGGAGACGATAAAGGAAGCAATTGAGTGTATTCAGAATAGTGTTTTATATTAAAATGCAACTCCTAAAAGAGTTGAAACTTTTGAAGATGGTACACAAATTTTATGCATTCCGAATTCAAAGAAGTTGGTTTTGGATTGTCCTACCCGATGGAACTCAACCTTTAAGATGTTGAAGTAAGCAATCTCATATGCTCAATTGTTAATTAGACTAGTTGAAAGAGATTCTCGATATACCTGCATACCATCAGAAGATCAATGGGACTTGGCTAGAGAACTTTGTATGAAGTTGAAGTTATTCAATAATTGGACTGAATTGTTTTTAGGGACAAAATATCCAACTTCGCACTGTATCTTTAGCATTATGTCCAACATAAAGCATGTTTTATCATTGTGAATGTTTGACTCCAATACAGCTATTCGGATTATGGCGGAGCGGATGGCAGAGAAGTTTAATTCTTATTGGCCTAAGGTTGGAGATATTGTTGCAGTATTATATATGTTGAACTCGAGATACAAGATGGATAGGGTTGAATATATTTATAATGCATTGTACAGTAGTGAAGCCCAAGAGCGTCTACATACCATGAAACAATTATGGTATCAATTGTTTAATGATTATAAAGTCATAATGCAACAAACTTATGATTGAGATCTTAATAATGCTGCAAGCAATGCAACTCCGACTTCAGTTTCAAGTTCGACTTTTTCTTTTGACACATAACAAATTCTCTTTCAAATTTTTTAAAAGAGAAAAGGACTATGATTTCTTACAATACAATAGAGTAAGATAAATATTTTTTGCTGATTGTGTTCCTAAAACTAAAGGTGAGCAGTTCGATATATTGTCATGGTGGAAGATGTCTGGACATAATTATCCGATCTTATAAGTCATTGCACGAGACTTGTTAGCGATTCAATCATCCATCGTTGCTTCAGAGTCTAAATTTAGTACTAGTAGTCGGGTCATTACTCCTTATCGTGGTCGACTTCATTATCGCACTATGGAAGCCCTTATACGTGCTCAAAGTTGGTTAAATAATGAAGATATTGATGTTACATTATTTTTTAATATATTTATTTATCTACCTTTATATTATCTTACCTAATATTGTGTTTATTATTTTCCTACAGCCACAAGTATTAATACAAAGGGGACTAGTGAAATTAATCGACCAATTGAGGTTAATTTGATCAAACATATACAGATGATGGTATTTTTGATTTTCTTTTAATTTAATATTACATTAGTAAATATTCTTTTTATTTTAACATTATATTACCAAATATAATATTTATACATACAGATGATTTGATCCAAACTGTTGACGATTCTACTAACAAGTACAATTAATCAATTAGATGTTATCTCTCTCTCTCAATCTCCACTCTCCAATATATCCGACATGAGATTATCTTAATTTTGTAAATTGTATCATTTCTTGTAAAATGATTCAGACAATCATTTCTGTACAATAAAATTTTCTATAGTTAATGAATTTGGTTTTATCAATTCTCTCTTACAATAATTATTAAATTATTTAAGTAAAATTAAAATTCGTAATTAATTGAATTGAAATTCTTAACTATAACTATTAACTTAATGAGTTTTCCTACAAATTTCTAATCAATTGAATTAAAATTCATAATTAATCATGCCAATAAGTACATCTCAAGATTTTAATTTTAAAATGTATTTCCTCATTAATGATATGCAAATGTATGTAGCACTCTTCAATCTAAACCTGACTTTTAACACAAATTGTGTTAATATTTAGCTCATTGTACCTAAAATATTACTTAAAACATTAAGAAGTTAGCGATGTTATGCTTTCATTTAATGACTTGTAGTTTTATTTAAATGAAATATTAATTAGTTTAAATAAAAAGATATAAATATTTTTTAATTTAATATTCAATAAATTAATTACTTTATTATATCATAATTATATGTTGCTATGATTTAAAGTTGTGACATAATATATATTAAAAAGAAAAAAGGTGAAAATTTTATAAATTTTATGAAATATAGTATGCTTATAACACTCTAAGGATGAGAATGATTTAAAATAAAACCTATATCAAGGTTTCGAGTAAAGAATTACTCTTAACAAACTTTTAATTAAAGTGACTTATGAATGGATCTTCTAATATTAGAATTTAGAAAGGAGAAAAATTATGAATATAAATTTAGATTAATTAGAATATAATGATTTTAGAAAAAAAAGTGAAAGAGCTATTTTCAAAAATCAAAAGTAATAAAAATAATAATTTATAAAAACATATCAAAAGTATTTATAAAATGTATTCTAGTTTTAATAAAATAATAGTTATTTTCAATATAATATACTATATGTATTTGTTTTTATAACTCAATTACTTTTATATTCTTTTGAAATTGATACATTAGGATTAATAAAGTGATTAATTCATTTTAAGATATAAATACATATATGCATAATATATATATTGTGTAAATATGAAAAATAAAATAAAAAGTTTAAATGCGTTAAGAATAATTATGATATTAATTTCTTTAATATGTGTAATAAAAATATAAAATTTTACAATGATTATTTAATAATAAATATAATATGAAAAGACATTAATATTTATAGAAGTAAAAAAATCAACAATAACTAAAAGTAACATGTCTAATTATTATTTTAAGTACAACAATGACATCAATTAAGAGTTTTGTACATAATATATAAAATCATTAAAAGTTTAAATATATTATATTATAAACTTAATAAACGTATTTTTAAAAAATCATATTAAATAGAATTATAATAGTTTTGTAAACACGTAAAAATAATATTTGAAATAAATTGTACTTAGATAATAACTTTTTTACATTTACATTATAATTAATTGTTAAAATAAAATTAAAAATTAAAAATAAATTCACTTGTTTGTAGGAAATAATTATAACAACATTATCATACTTATATATTTTTAATAAATATATATTGGTTCGTGTTTTATATCATTTATTTTATATAAATATTTTTGTATAATTTATAAGTAATTCCATCCTACACTTTATTATAAATGGTTATGCTATAATTTATAATTTATGAAATAAAAAAATATAACTACAAATTTTCAAATTCTCTTAAAATAAATATATAAAAATTTTAAAAACGTATTAAACTTTCAGGCCAACTTAGGCCCGATGGGCTGCCTGTGGCTTGCTCGAGCTGGGCCACGGGCTGGATCATTCTAGTCCTTTTGGGCTATGGACCAGGCCTGTCAGAAACATATTTTGGTCAGGCCAGGCTGGGCCATCGACAGCCCAGGCCCAGCTTAGGTCGTTGACATTTTTAGGTCCAACCCACTCTACAATTTCAGAAAATAATTTAGATAAAGCACTACCACTTTTTACCATACCCTAACCATCAACATCCTTTATAAAAGTTGTTTCAATGCTACAATAAACCAATAAATTAATCAAAGTTCTTTCTCTTTGATCAGTCCGCCCATCTGCCATCATGTTGATTCCCAACTAGACTTATATGTATCCACAATTAACTAATATTCTTTTCTTAAATCTTGAAGCAAAGGCACACGAATCTCATAATAAGAAGGTACCTTAAATCCTGGACCTATCTTTTTTTTTTGAAATAAAAGAATAATATATTAACAATATCTAAAGCTATAACATAGTTACAAGACTATTCAGTGAAGTTAGCTTTGAAAGCAACTGCACAAGACATGCTACACTAGATCAACTAGAAAACAAATTTCCAACTAACATATACAACAGCTATATCACACTATGATACAAAGAAACTATCAGAGCATATTGTTGTGCCCAAATAAGTTTTAAAAATACCTAGGCTATCCTACTCGTAAGTATACGAGGTAGTTGTAGTGATTACCCAGGGTTGTCTCCTACGGAGGTGAAATTGGTTAACTTAAATTAATCTCAAACAAAAATAAAAACAAACGCAATCATAAACATTCTATCTTGATTTGTTGAGTGAAAACTTAAAAAAAAAATCACGAATTTAGAATGAAAAGTAAAATGATTCAATCGGAAACAAAGACAAATAGATTAATTGAAATGGAAGACTCTTGAGAATTAATTTCACTAATTTAATCTCCTATGCATGATTAAGGGGAATGATTGGATAGTTGTCTTACTAAAATTAACAGTTGGGTTCTAAATTAACTCGAATAATGAACTAATCTAACTTTCCTATTCAACAAGTTATCATCCGAATTAATTATGAAAACCTGACTACTAATTACCACTTAAGTTAATATATTTCTAGTTCTTAACCTAAGCGTCCATAGTTTCTCAATCCGTATTAAATTTCTCCTCTCGGTCCTTCATTTAATACTAAAAATGATGCAAAGTTTGGCCATTCTATTACATCAATTCAGCTCAGAAACCACAGAAATAAATAAGACAAAAAATCTGTAACTCAATCATGCATAGTCAACTAAAATAGCTACATTAATTCTTAAGAAAAAATATCAACCAATCATAGCATAAACACAGTTCATCATCTCCATACACTTCAATTGCATGTTACTGTCAATTGAAAAATGTAAAAATAATGAACAAAATGAATACTAAAGATGAACTATAAAAAGAAAACAAATAATAGTAGGTTAAGCAAACAAGTAATAAGTTCAATAAATAAACAAGAAACTAAGTAACAGATGAAAAATAGAATGACCAAACAAGGATCAGATGAGGGAGTTTTATTGGTCTCCTACCTATCTCAAGCTTCCCGCATTAGCTCTCGCATTCTGCTTCAGCTTGTTCTCATCCAACTAAATGGTTACTCAAGTTCAATGGATTCATCTCTAGCTCTAGCTTTCGCTTTTGGCCTTTGTCCCTAGCTTCCACCTCTCTGTTGTGTTTCTCTCTTCTTCACCAACTCACTCTATTTCTCTCTTCTTTCTCCTATCTCTTTGTGCCTCTTGAATGTGTTTGTTTGTGTTGAGTGAAGAATGAAGAGTGAATGAAAGATGAATGATCCCCCCTTTGCTGCCACCCTCTCTTTCTATCTGTAGTATGCTCTTAGGTTTAGGGTTTCTTGCCCTCAACCTCTCCAGCTGCCACGTAATAACTAAAACAACTACCGAAAAATGAAGGAGGGTTATGGGTGTGACTTTTAAGTCACAGCCGTGTGTAAGTCACAGTCGTGCTGTGTATGTCATGACTGTGACTTACGCATGCATGGTCATGCATATAAGTCACAACTATGACTTACACATGCATGGCCATGCATGTAAGTGTTACTTACATACACAATTCTTCTTATTTAGTTTATAACACATTCACAAAATAAGATTCATGCAACATCCACACCAATTTTACTCAATCTATCTCACATTTGGATGAAAACACAAGGATTTATAACCAAATTCAAGATATGAAAGAAATTCAAAGCAATAGAAACTAGACACAACACATATGTGACAAATCATAAATTCCATGTGATTTTCATGCGGGGAGTTAATAAGTGATCAACTTTATTGGCAATAATGATGGCTTAGATCTTATTCAGTATTTATTAGCTAGTTGATATTTGTTTTCCTCCTCTTGCTTATAAAATGTGTTGTTCCTTTCTTTCCAGAGCATATATATGGTGGTGATGAATGCAACTTTAAAAAGAATTTGATTCTCTTTGTTAGGTTGCACCTTGTTAATTATCCATTGCAAGGAATGCCCCCATTCATAACTACTAATTATCTCCCCCAGCATATGTAGGATGCAGTTCTAGATGGTTTTTGAATAAATATCCCAGACCTATCGTCGTGATAACATCTATTGCTTTTTTAAAATATGGTTAATTTAAAGCATTTAAAGGAATACATGAATGGTATAATCATCTAGCCTGTGCTCTTTTACATCATAAAACATCATCCTTATCAACCAAAACACTGTAGGACTAGGTTGAGAACCAATAGTAGTTCTTGGAAGAAAATAAGAATCTATGTCAATAATAGCTTTTCGTTTTCCTTTATTTAATATTTGTGGTATTTCATCATCTCCAAAAGATATATCATGAGTCCTTTTTATTTTCCTTTTTCTTTTTTACTTGTTACTGCAAATAATTTCTGGTCCTCTCATGTATATCAAATGGTTACTTTTTTTATAAGAAGCATATTACCTTTAACACCAACAAGATGTTCTTCATTCTATAAATTCCTCCTCCTTTAAATATCCTACTGCAAAATGTACAATTATATTGGCTATTCCCATCAGATGCTTGAGAAGAAGAAAAATAATTCCATGTTGGATCAAACTTACCATGAGTAGAGGATCCGAAGTTCATTTAATATTTTTTTTGATGATTCCATATTCTCCATTATAATTTAACATGAAAAAATGAAAAGAATAATTTTGTTACTTTTGTACAAAAATAAGTTACAACAATGATTAAAACAAAAATAACTCACAAAATAACGAACCAAAGAAGAAAGATGAAACAAAAAGATAAAAGATAAAAATCTGAAAACAAAAATACCCCTTAACTTTGGCTTCTTGATTCTTGCGTCTTTTATATCTAGTATGATATTTGATTTCAATCACCATAACCACAAATGAAATAATAATAAAAAGGAGAATTAACTTGTGATCTTGACACAAGGAATTGAAGTATATATAGAAGAAGCAAAAGAGAGGTTGAAAGAATTAAAAACATTAAAGACAATTAATTCAAATAGGAAATAGAAATCGAATTTTTTTTCGAAGATTGAATAAATCTAAAATGTCACTCAAAAAGTTAACGTGTGTTTAAATTTCAGTGTCCTTCTCTAAACGTACTTCTTTAAAACTTAAACATTACTTCTTAACACACTATTAAATCATTTTAAACAAACTTATTTATCTACACCAATTTACTAATTAATAACTTTTTTTGTTCCTTTCTTTAAATATACTTCTTTAAAGTTTAAATATCACTCTTTAACAAATTCTTAAATTTTCATAAATAAAACTACTTATTTTTACTAAATTACTAACTAATAAATTTTTTTAGTCTTTCTTTAAATATACTTCTTTAAATTTTAAATATAACTCTTTAACACATTCTTAAATTATCCTAAACAAAATTACTTATTTATACTCAATTACTATTTAATAATTTTTAGTGTCCTTTAAATGTAATTCTTTAAAATTTAAATATCACTCCTTCACACATTCTTAAATTACCCTAATTTTTTTTCTATACTAAATTGCTAATTAATAACTTTTTAATGCCCTTCTTTAAATATACTTCTTTAAAGTTCAAATATCACTCTTTAACACATTCTTAAATTATCCTAAACAAAATTACTTATCTATACTAAATTACTAATTAAAAGCTTTTTTAATTTCCTTCTTTAAATATACTTCTTTAAAGTTTAAATACCACTCTTTAACACATTCTTAAATTAGCTTAAACAAAATTACAAATTAATAATTTTTTTAGTGTCCTTCTTTATATATACTTTTTTAAAATTTAAATTTCACTTCTTAACACATTCTTAAATTATCCTAAACAAAATTACTTCTCTAACTAAATTACTAATTAATAAAATTTTTATTGTCATTCTTTAAATATACTTCTTTAAAGTTTAAATATCACTCCTTAACACACTCTTAAATTATTTTAAACAAAATGGATTTTCTATTCTAAGTTACTAATTAATAATTTTTAAAGTGCTTGTTTAAATATACTTATTTAAAGTTTAAATAAATATCTGTTTTGTTTTGAATTTTGATCAACAAATAGTAATATTTTTAACATCATAAAAAAATAAAATTTATATCTTTTACTTATTTTAGAATTTTACTATTTATTTCAATTATAATTTTTCTCTTTATAGTTTACTAGTATATGAAAACTAGAAAGTGAAACAAAAACAAAATTCCTCCATGTTTTATTAATTTTTCCAATCTAGAATACTAAAAGTCTAAAGCTCATCTCTGTTCTCTACTTCTCTTAGACTCGATACTCTCTCTCTCTCTCTCTCTCTCTCTCTCTATTCTCCTAATCCCAAACCCCTAAAATCTCCATCTATTATGAGCTGTGAATTTGTGATTGTCTAAAAATAATATCCCTCCTCCTCTAGAATGTTACCTTCCTCAATCGATCATTTTTCCTCAACAGTAGTGTTTAATTTACTCTCCTCCTCATTTCTCTTTCAATCTCCACCCTCCATTTCTCGAGTCTTCCATGGTTCCATCCTAACTTTTTAATCATTGTAATAGACCTTGCCACCGTCAGAGTTGCCTCACCTATGTGCGGAAGAGCGAGATGGAGCTAAGAGCTTGTATAAATTCGTTGGATGTTGTGTTAGATATGGAGGTATAAATGCATGTGAACTTGGATGTAGGATTTTTGAGTTTGATCCTTGTGATTTGGCATTCCCTGTCATCTTTTTGGTGCTTCAACGTAAATAATAGCTATTCATTGTCAGATATGAGGAGACTAAGTAACTACTAGTTTGGGTGTTGGAGAACAAAGACTCATCTGATTCTTTCGTGGTTCAAAGGAGACTGGTCAGTTTTCATTCACAAGGGTCAAAAGTAAAAACCGACCTGAAAACCAATCCAATTAGTTCTTAATCTAGTCGAACCGGTTGGTCTAGTCTAGTTTTTATATCATTGGAAATTATACTATTATGATTAAGATATAGTTTAATAAAATATATCAAAATTGATATTACATTATTTTGATTAAGATATGGTTTAATAATATAGAAATAGGGGAAATAGATTATTATTTTAGTAAAATATAATATGAACTTTAAATTAATTTTTACTTATGATTAATTTAATATTAAAAGGATTAATTAAATAGTATATAGGAACAAATGAAAATACCTTACAAAAAGTATGAATTATGTTCATTTAATAAAAATAATAAAATAAAAATTTTCAAAGTTATATAAGGAAAGGAAAGTATATGATGATGAGATGGATACAGGAAAGATGTGAATTGAAAGTTGAGCTTTTGATGAAAATTGTTAGTATCATTAAGAATATAAATAAATAGATAAGTATGATTTAACTTTTATGATACTTTTGTTTAGTTGAGTAACGGAAAAACTCTCAACATGAAATCTGAATGCCACCAAAAGTTATAATGACTTATAATAACGAGTCTCAATGTTATAGAGAAACTTGGAAGTGCAATAGATGGACACAAATATACCCTTGTCACTCTATAAAACACTTAGGTTTCAAGGACTCTTACAAAGAAGAAACAGTAGGACTTTGTAGATGAATTTGGGTATTGTGGCATGAAGAGACAATTTAGGTTAAACATTTTAGGAACCCATGGTTAGTATGTGCACATGCTTATCTCTTTGCATCATTATAGTAACTTAAAATCAACTAAAAGAGAATAGATGTGGTCAAAATTTAGAAATATAGTTAGCTCAACTTCCTTGCCCTGGTTGGTGGTGGGTTATTTCAATGCTCTTGTATACAAATAAAACAAAAAAATATGAAGGCTGATACAAGAATCAAACATTAATAGAAGATTTGTTGAGTGTGTGCATGTTTATAAGCTCATAGGCCTAAAGTTTAATGGTCCTAGGTTCACAAAGAGAAGAGTTTTTTTGATGGAGAGACTAAAGAAGGCTTCATGCATCCTATAATGTTGATGTCAACTTGAATATATTAGAGCGTACCACTTGCAACATACTAACTCAAATCATAATTCTATCATGCAAACCACAAGTATGATAAAGTTCTTTGAGACTACAAGGGAGAATCATAAGAAACAATGGATTTTAGTAGAAGGGGATTCTATTCGGATAGTCACTAATTAATTTACCAAGATCTACTCCTTGAATACCAATGCCAATCCCAAGTTTACCCGTTTACTTTTTTTCTTAACAACTTAAGTCTAGATGAGAAGGTGGTGCCAGCAAAAGTCCTAATCATTGGTTTATGCTCTACAACTAATAGGTTAGTTGTAGTTTAATGAAATAATTATTTAAAGACATTCTTTGTCTTATACATATTTAGATGTATATGATAAAGTCCATTAGACAAATATACATTGAAAATAAAATTATGATGAGATCATAATTATGAGATTCGTATTACATTGTTGTATTATCTCTAAATTGTTTATAGTCATTATGTTATTAAGATTGGACATTAATGGAGTATAAAAAGACTAGCATATGTTATTTTTTTCTTATGAAAGAAGTAGTCACTCTTATAGACTAAACTATAGAGATACTTAAACAAATGTGCAGGTGCTTGATAGAGAACAAGTTCACTGGACTGACACTATGTGAGAATCCTATTTGGAACATTACTTGTACATTTATGAAAATTCTTATTGTGATGATTGTATAAGTGATTCTTTGTCTTGATATCTATAAAGTTATCTCATATGGGGATTTGTTATGTGATTTATGATTTAACCATAAGTGCACAATGTAGTTATAGCTAGCACTAATAAGTACGAGTCGATCCTATGAGGACCAGAATTATTAGTACTTACCGTCTTCCTATTATCTAATCTAACAAATTATGGTGGTAATAATTGATCAAATTTAAAATTTAAATAATAAAATAAAATAAATCAATACAACTGACTAAGTATAACAATGCTTAAAACTCATAAACAATAAAAGAAAACAATGGTACTTGGACTTTGAATCCAGCTAAGATTTTTCACAATCATGATTTTACTACTCAAATAACTCTAAATTTTATTAGACCATGTAAATTCCCATCTTATGTTAATATCTTTCTCAAGACTATTAAGAACTAATTCTCAGTTGATTAACTTAAATCTTTTTTGTTTAAACCCCTAATATTGCATTAATGATTTATGAGTTTCTCTGTTAAGTTTGATTATAATCTAGAGGATTGATATTGAACTATCTCTAGATTTGTATAAAACTCCTTTCAATTATGGTAGATTTATTCACATAAAAGGATTTCTCAATCTTAATTGCATAAAATCATATATTGAAAAAATATCCCAAACATATTAATTCAATACTGAAAACATTTAATTAAATTGAAATGAAACTAATGGATTAACTTAAAATAAAATCATTACAAGGTCTATCCCAGGGTTCATATAATCTAAGTACCAACAAAATTTTTGGTCATAATCATAGAAGACATAACATTAAAACTAAAAAACTAAAAGAGACATGATGAAGTCCCTTTTGATATTCTTGAAATCCACTTTATATTGATGGAAATCCACTTTGAATGTGCTTCATTTCTTGTTCTTCAATCTGCCTGTCATGTTTAGGCCATCAATATGTTTCCCTAAACCTAACTTGAGCCTCCCAGTAACATCCTACAAACTACTCTTTAACTTCTCTTTGTTTTTCCCTTATATAGCTCGAAATTAGGGTTTTTAGAGTGACACGGTCAACCACATAGCCATTTGCATAACTATGTCTCTCAATCTTACTTCAATTCTTCAAAAATTATTCTAAAACACAATCTTAGAGAGCTACACAATCATGGAAACAGTTGTGTCCATCTCTTTACAACTGTTTCCTTTAAGGGCAACTTCAATCTTTCATTTTCTAGCCTTGATTCCATCTAATTTTTGCTCATTTTTTACCCCCTTGAAGGTAATTAGAACCTAAAAACATAATATGAATGGATTAAGTAACAAATACATTATGAAACTACTAAATAATCAAACGAAATGTAGTAAATATAATATTAGAAATATAGTTTATTTAGTATTTATCAAACTTCCTCGCATTTAAGCACTTGCTTATCCTCAACCAAACCAATTTTATTACTCTCAACTTAACAAGAAACAACTCTAAGAAGGCATTACATAAATTGAAGATATCTATAAAGATTCTCTATTATTCAGTCAATTGCAAAGCTCATTGAATTATTAGGCATTTAATTACTTGCATCAATTTATAAATCAATCCAATTCACTCCATAATTCTTCAATTTTCAATTCAATTCACTCTATTTCACTTAATGCATAAAGTGAATATATATATATATATATATATATATATATATATAAAATAACAAAACTATTAATGAAAATCGTATAACCTACTTAATCAAACAAAAACTCCTAATTGTTAAGTTGCCTCCCAACCAACACTTCTTTATGAGTCTTATAACTGGACTTCTTAGCAAGTCTTCTTTAACTTGGATATATAATTTGTTGGATCCCGTTTCCGAAACCCAACTACTTAACCCGAAAACCGCTTTGGAAACTTTAGACTGATCTGAAAATCTCGATTTTTTTTTCATTCGTATTCATCTTAAAACTATTTGAAACATCTTTCTATAAACCTCAAATATTTAATCAGATTCTTATCCTTATTCTTATTCCGACGTACCCCTATTTTCTCGAAAATTGGACAGCGTAACGGCTGTATTTGGACAGCCCCAAAAATTTAGAAA
>JANZLC010000009.1:8628993-8639191 GCA_026413385.1 Erythroxylum gracilipes
CATTAATTTTGCAAATATAGTTTAAATCAATTTATTTTCATTTTTAATTATTAACCAATTTACGACGTCTATACAAGCAGACGTCGTAGAAAGGCAAAGTTTTACGACGTCTTCCAAACGTCGACATCAACAACCATTTATCGACATTTCCTTATAACGTCGTAAGATATGATCACATTCACTGACGTCTTCATAGACGTCGTAAAATGATACTTTTCGACGACGTCCTACACACGTCGTTAAATCAATTCCATCTGTGATGTCTATTTCAGACGTCGCAAATTGTGATAGCGTTTCCGGACGTCTTCATAAACGTCGAAAAATATCTGCCCCTTCAACGACGTTTTCTAACAGACGTCGTAGATCACCAATGCTTACCCTGCCGTCTACGACGTTGTTTCCGATGTTTGCATTGACGTTGCAGATAGTATTCTACGACGGCAAGCTTCCTTTCCCGACGTTTAAATAACAACGCAAAAGACCTTCTTTTCTTGTAGTGGTTTAACAAGGGTACAAGGAAGCTCGAATCTCACTACGGATGAAGTAGAGATGACTTAGGTATATGCTTCCATAACAACCAACAAAAGTGCGAAGTAGGAGGGATGACTTCCCGCCTAACTAACTTTCATAAAAAAATAACTAAAAAAAAAACTTAATATGAAAGTAAGCTTACCGAAATAGGAAAGAAGTTAGCTTTGGGGGAATATGATGGAAATTTTAGGCATTGAACTTAAAGGCTAGAAAAAAATTATAGAGAGATAAAAGCGTCTTTCTCTTTAATGAATTAGAGAAACTTATGATAGAACAAGTTGCTTTATCATGTAATCGAATATGGTGCATTCGTGAGGTACTGTTAGTGTTATATAAAGGATGCATTAGATGGTTATATGATCAACTTTGAATTATTTGCCTGATAGTGGTTAAATTTAGAAAGAAGTGATTTACAATGCAATTTAACAATTGAAGGCATGTCATGTGGAGGCTGCTTTTGGTTTTGTATGTAGGTCTTAAACAATCTTCAATGAAAAATGCTAAGCTCACCTAAACCTGATTAATTTTTCATTAAGTGGAAAATGAAATATGAATGTCTTCAATATGTTTTCAATTGAAACCTTATAGAACTGAAACATATTAACTATTACAGAGCTATTACATTTTGCCTATTACCCATCTGTTGTAGACATCATATCTAGAACATTTGTAGCAAGAATTAAAAATGAATATGAACATCCTAAGTTGTCAAATGCGAAGATTTTCAAGTCCCAAATTTTAACCTAACAAATTTCTTTTAAAAACAAGCAATTCCAGCTAGGAATTGGTTTGTGGCACTTAAAGAAGATTTTTAAATCAGTTAAGAGAAGAAATAATGATTTTTGGTTAAATGAGCATTTTAATATCTTTCTTGTATAGAGAAAACAAGAATTGGTATCTAAACGATTCCTCTCCTAAAAGGTAGGAACTAAAAAAACTTAAAATTGTCATATTATATCTTTTAAAGTGTTGCCTATCACCTGTCATTTATTTTAATAAGTCTCTATTACTTATTACCATATGAAAAACATTTTATAATTCTTTTTAACTATTTCATGTACCCTTAATACTTTGAAAATGTATAATTGCGTGCAATATCTTTACCTCTCATAGGGTAAATATGTTTCCTAGATAAAATTAGTTAGTTTATTTTGTTTTATCTATAAATATAACTTCAGAACATAATAAAAGTGTTCTAAATAGCTAAAGAAATAATAGTTAAGTATAATTGAATATCTTTGTATATTTAAGTAAGCAACAAAGCTTCAAAATAGAACTTTTGCAAACTTCATTTTTGTATCTCATATTTATTTATTCTTTGTGATGTGGTACTAAAATTTGGGATAATGAATTAATAAGCAAAAAAAAATTAAAATATTTTTTCAATTTAGTATTCAACCTTTTAAATTTTCAATTTGATTTTAATGTTTAAAAAATCAAAGCATTCAATTCAAATTGTTCTCTTCATTAATATTTAACTAATGTGATAAATGAAGCATACAAAAATTGACACTTAAACAAGCTACATGGCTCTAATTCAAAGTTCAATAATTACACATCTCTTTTCAATTCAGTAGTAATTCTATTAAGTTATTTATCTCTAAATTTTTTTATTGTCTTCATCTACCCCTCCATCCCCATTTTGTCATCTATTTATTCTTGTGGAATAAGATTATACCAATTTCTATAGAAGATAACAAATCTTCAATGATAAAAGAGGAAATCAAGCCAATAAAAACAAACTAATTAACAAATCTTCAATGATAAAAGAGGAAATCAAGCCAATAAAAACAAACTAATTCTAATAAGAACAAACAATTTCAATAAAAACTGATCTAAACCCACATATCTCTTACTCCTCCAAATTCATAAGTTTTTATCTTTTTCTATCTTTTTTTAAAATAATCCTACCACCCCCACAAATGAAAAGAAAGGTCCAACCTTTAATGGTCTTACGTACACAACAATAATGCAATAGTTGTTAATGTTGGATAATATGTTTGTCGACGTAGTGGGGAATGAAAAGGATGAAGAAGAAAAATAACTCAAACCAACAAGAGAGAAAGATATGTGATAATAAAAAATAAAACCATCATTAATCTATCATTGGTGACGTTAGCAATAGTAATGGAAACCATGGAGACAGTAATGGGAGCTTCAATGGAAGTACTTATGTGGTCATCCAAGATGTCTTGTATGGACCTAAAATTTGGTTATCAATAAATAATTTTTATGGTTTGTAGATTGTATTATTGCAAAAATGTGCATCTAAGATAATAAAAAAATTCAGGATAAATGACTTATTAGTTATTAGATAATTAGATAAAAGACATAACTGTTAAACCTCAAATAAGAGTCAGTAGCATGTTCAGGTGTTCAAATTCACATACTTTTGTATCAGCAATATCAAAATATTAATGTAGAAAATATTTTAAATTGAATGGTCCAAATTTTTTAAAATTTTTAGGACTAAATTGAAAATTTTAAAAGATTGAACTTTGAATTGAAATATCTTAAAATTTTCGAGACTTGTGAATTTGTTATCCCTTAAAATTTTACTAATCTAATGGTTTGTGCTTTTAAATAGTGAAAATAGCTAAGCTTTACGTTTATTTGAAACGAGATAAACACTAAAAGTTAAGGATGACTTCTAATAGTTTTTTTACTCCGATACCTTTATTTTGAGGGATAAAAATTACCTTGTTTGGATAATAAAAATAGATTTTATCTTTGAGCCTTTCATATATATGATATGGTAGAAGTTAAGAGGAAAATAACAAAATTTTGATAATCTAATTGTGAACTAAATCAAAATACATAGTAAAGAGAAGTAAAAGCAAGACACTTGCAACTATATATGTTTATGTTTTTTACAAAAAATTTTAAACAATCATAACTTACAATACTAAGAAAGAGGGTTAAGACAAGAAAAAGGAGGTTCAAGGAGGCAATATAACCAAAAACATTAAGGTTCTCAACTTTTAGAGAGAATTTTATATTTTTTGATAAATGATATTGAAAACATCAAGGAATACATAGAAAATCTCATGAAGGTAATAAATGGATTAGGCTATTGGAAGAATAGATATATTACTTTAGATTTGTTAACAAAGTTGTAGAGAGTTTCCATTAGAAATTTGGTTCTAAAATCTCTTTTTTTAGGAATAAAGAATATATTAAACTTTTCCTTGCTAGAATCAGTAAAGAACTTAAAATTTATTGAACACATAAGAGCTTTAAGGAAAAAATGATCATCAATTAGAGCTTTTATAATCAAACATAAGGATGAAAAGACAAAGTGAAGATGGAAGGAAGAATCAATTAGGTGAAAGAAAAGTAAAACTAGGCAATGATGGGTTAGAAAGTAGTGAGAAAAAAAGCCAAGTTTCCACTTTGTTTATATTACATAAAGATGAGTCACACTAAAAATTATTATTAGTGAAGGCTTAATATGAAATACAGAGCCTGTAATTAGCTAAAACATGTTAAGAAGGTATATATAAGTAAAATAGAAGTAGGAGCATTAAGAAAATTTAGTTGAGGTAAAAGCACATTCTGATGAGAACCTCTTTGATACAATTGTAAATTCGGTGACAATAGTTGATGTTCATAATTGGCTACTTAATAATTTATGTTCACATCATGTGGAAAATAATGAGAAGCTATTCAAAAGTCTTAATAAAACATATATTTTTTGAGTATATGTAGGTAATGGTGATTGGTTAGAAGTGAAAGGAAAAAGAATGGTAGTTACCTCTATAATTTCAGGTATCAAATTTATAGTAGATATATTATTTGAACCTAAAACTTTACAAAATATAATTATACTGAAATATTATTAAAACATAATATTCGTTCAACTTCATTATTGTTGGGCACCGAATTTTTATTTATTTATTTATTCTTTATTTTGATTTAATCATTTTATTTTTATTTTTAGTTGAGTCTTTGAATTAGCAAGGATGAATGGGGAATTGAATGGAAATTAGAAATTTGAAATTTAAATGAAGTGTTAGCATTAAATTAGGTGGTATTAAGTGGCTTAAGGTGTAGAGACATAAAAGACAAAGAAGGGCAATATAGAAAGTCCAAGTTAGTAAAAGGGCATAATTGGAAGGAATAGGCTTTTAGTGTCTTAAAATTAGAAGAAGAAGAAGTTAGTGTCGTTAGAACCAAAGAGAAAGAACAAAAAAAACGTGAAAAGGAGAGGAAAAGAAGAAGATCGTGGGAAACTTGAAAGGAAGAGGAAAGAAGAAGAAAAAGAAGAGGAATTTAACTTGTTGGAGGTAAGTTTTCATCTTTCTTATGCTAGATTCAAAACGGGGGATTAAATAGAGGTTAGGGTTTGTGTTGGAAATGAAGGAAGAAAGAAGAGAAAGATGAAACCAAAGTGATTTTGGGATTTCTGAGTTGGGGTTTTGGTTTTTCTAGCCTAGATGGGCTATATGTAGGTTAGGTTTACATTCAATTTTAGCATTGGTTTGATTTTTAAATTTTTGAATTTTTTCTTTTGAATGTATTCATTAAATAGAAATTGGTTTAATTGAAGGGAATCAAGGAAACCATACTCAAGAGAGAGAGGAAGGGCAATCTTGAGCTTGGATTTTCAACAATTAGGTGGGTAATATGTTTATGGTTGTTACGTGATGGGCAAATGCCCTATTTGTGTGTGTGATTGCTTTACTTTCATAAATGTTGAGTTGCGGTGAATATTTGAAAATGCATGATGAAATATGACATGTTTTCTTTGAAACGAATGAAAAGTATGAACATATGAGAATTTGATGAAATGAAAGAAGCATGAAAATGCAAATTTGCGATTGACTAAATTGAGCATAGATTTGTTTGTGATTGGGAAAGAGAGAAACCTATTTTGTAGTCACGTACACGTTGACCTATAGCCTTTTCCCAGCTGCCCGCTTAAGGCCACGAGATCCTGAGAAATCGGACTCGTTTTGTTCACGGTGTAAACCGTTTTGTTCCATGAAACTCTCGAGCCATTTGTGTGCATTTCATCATTAGTTTTTGAGTATGATGCATAATAAAGTGTTATGATTGATAAAAGATTTCATGATATGTTTTGTGTGATAAATTTTGGTTAATTATGAATTATGTGATGAATTTGCTAATGAATTGGATTGTTTGATACATGTGTATTTATGCTTGTTTTTATGGCTCATTACCGATGGCTATAAATGTATTAGCCACTGAGCTGTGTAGCTCACCGCACTTTTCTCCCTTCAGGTGCGAAACAAGACGAGCGTGAACCTTACAAGCCATCGGAAACTCCAAGGCATTAGACACTTTTGTACTAAGTTAGTGACTAGCCTTTTGGATAGCTTACAAGCATATCAAACATTGAGCATCTCATAAATTTTGTATCTTGTGCTTAGTTAATGATAGACATGTTAATATGTAATTAAAGCTATGCATGAACATTCATTTTGATTAGAAATGAGAATGAGAATTCAAGTATTTTCCTTTTGTGTATGATTGTGTTACTTTATAGGTTGTGTATGACTTTTATGGAAGAGGAATGTGTATACGCATATTCTTCCTTATTGAAATTGCAATTGGTTATTTGTTTTAGAATAGCATGTTGGAGATTGGAAGGGTATATGGGATGAATTGGTTGAGGTGAAACTCAAGAGTACCAAAAGGTACTTGATAGTGGGTGAATATAAACGAAAATTGGGTTTAGCAAGCCTTCCTAGGGGTAGGAATGATGTTCAGAAAATGTAATGGAAAACCTGTATTGATCTAGATGGAATTAGGCAAAGTTGTCTTCATGAAGGTTGTAGATTATCTTTTTATCTTTCCGTTGATATAAAGTACGGAATTTTTGGACAATGGAGTAGAAAGATATGATTTTTAGAAGTTATGATGATATTTAGGATGAAATTGTCGGACAGCCACTTTGATGTGGACTTTTGACCCTTATAAAGACCGAAATTGTTTCTAAGGCCTACATGGAATTTGTAGATCTAGAAATCTTCTTCGAAACGGTCTTTGAATGACCTTAATCCGATATTCTTAGCAAAAGTTATGCCCCTTTTACTAAATCAGGTCGGAGAAGCGTAGCAGGAGGGGACTTTGCGGAGCGATTCGCGGCGCGCGGGTCACGATCGCGCAGCGACTCCGCAGCTTGCCCCCAGACCTGACCTCTCTCCACTTTTTTGGCCATAACTTTTTCATCCGACTTCCGATTGACCTAATTTTTGAAGCGTTGTATTCCTAAGATATTTCTCTACTTCTATATAAAATTTTACAGCTTTTGGTATTAATTTAAAAAAGATGTATTGAATCAAAGTGGAAGGTTTGGTTATATGAGTACGAGTTGGGTATTTTTCTGAACATGCTTTAGTATTTTGGGGTTATCTTGATCAGTAGAACTCTAATTGAGTTGATTTTTATTTCAAATTAAACTACAAATGTTCTGAAGGAATTGAATTTCAATTTATGCCCCAAGATTTTCAATTTTTGGAGTGAAGTTAGGTGTAGTGTTTAGTCTTGGATTAGTAAGAGCCGAAAGTGTTTTAGCCATAACTTCTTTATTTATGAACCAAATTGAGCGTTTTTGGTGTCATTAGAAACTTAAGACATTGGAGAATAAATGCTCTACAGAAGCCGAACCGAAATTCCAATTGAAAGTTCCCCAATTATGCTCTGTAAGTTATCAGAAATGAGTCCTCCATGCTTTTATGATTCCGAATGTTGGACTTTGAAAACAAGGTCCAACAATTAGTCACTGAGCTCTATAGCTCACCCCACTATTCCCTCTTCAGGTGCAGAATGAGAAGGTTAGCAATCCTTGCAAGGCATCGGAAACTCTAAGATAGTCAGAGACTTTTGTAACTAAGTTAGTGAATTTTGGATAGCTTTATAAGCATATCAAATATTGAGCATCCATTTGTATTTGTATTAAGCTATTAATGTGTATGTTAATATGTAAGTAAAGCTAGGCTCAAATTGTGTTTGGATTTGTTAATGAGATATGATTGCTTTTTGCTTATGACTTTCTAAATGTTTACATCGCATTTTCAATCTTTTCATAGGTGTAGAAATTGTGTTTTGACTTCCAAGGAAAATATGGAATAATCTAGGCTAAATTAGACAAAGTTGTCTTCTAGAAAGTTGTAGTTTATCGTTTTGGCTTTCCAATAGTATAAAGTATACGATTTTTGGATATCGGAGTTAAGAGTTATAACCGTTACAAGTTAGGATGTCGCAGAGGATGTATATACAAAACAACTATAGTAAATGAAGTGATTTAGAACTTTAGGTGATGTGAGGAAGACCCCGTAGGAATCCCTTCGTCTGGGACTAAGTCCCTACGTCTGATTCATCTAAACTAAATCCCTTCATCTGGGACTGAGTTCCTTCGTCTAATTCATCTAGACTAAATCCCTTCATCTGGGACTGAGTCCCTTCATCTGATTCATCTAGATTGAATCCCTTTGTCTTGGACTAAGTTCCTTCGTCTAATTGATCTAGATGGAATCCCTTTGTCTGAGACTGAGTCCCTTCGACTAATTCACTGAATCACTTCGTCTGATCCATATACACTTTTGGAAATTCGAGATTTTGCTAGATGGAAAAATCTCTCTTCAAGGTCTTCACAAAGTTTGTAGATCTCGAAGTACTCTTCAAAACCGTCCAAAGACGACCTTAATCTGATATCTCTAATGAAAGTTATGCCAATTTTCCCGAAACAGGTACAATGTGATTGAGGGCAAAATCATGTTTGATTCTTTTGGCCATAACTTCTCCATCTGACCTCCAAATGACTTGATTTTTGAAGCAATAGTTTCCTAACACATTCCACAATCTCTCCTTAAAAATTTATAACTTTTGGTATTGGTTTGAAAAAGATTGATTGAATCAAAGTAATGGTATGAGTTGAAGAAATGAGTTTGCTCACGTCTTATGACTCCGAATGTTGGGCTCTGAAAGCGGGGTCCAACAGTTAAACCCTAGATTTTTGTAAATGAGAAATGGCAATGAGAGATTAAAAAAATTGCATTTCATACTCATGCATAACAATAGCATACACACGCAGGTGAATAGATTTCATGCACATTGCAATGACTGCTTATGCACTCATTTGATATTTTTCGGGTATAAATTATTTTTAAATGATTATGATGTGGATAGTGAATATTTTGTCTTGAAAATTGATTTGGTCAATTATATTATTGATTTAGAATTTTTTTTGGAAATTTAGAAAAGTTTTCAAAAATTATGGGTATTTTTGGACTAGGAAAAAAATATCAAGTGGCAATACAATTGATAAATGGTAGTAGAAATAAATGTCAAATGGCAGTCGAAATTATTGATAAGTGACATTAAGATTTAATGACATATGTAATTGAAATTTGGGAGACAATTGGAGTAAAAATTGGAGACAAATGTACTAATTAAATAAAAGACCAAGGAGAGGCCATAAGAAAGTCACTTGCCACACCACATGTGTTGGATCCCGTTTTTGGAACCCAACTCTTGCTCTGATACCAAACAATGTTGGACCTTGATTTCAGAGCCCAACATTCAGAGTCATAAACCATGAGCGTATTACCCTGTAGGGTTATTTCAATGAACCCTCATTAGCCATTATCCTACAAGGGTAGCATGCCCACAATAGTCAAACATCAAAAACCAACTCATTTTTCCCACTTCAGCACAAATTTTGGGAAACCTCAAATCAGAATTACAATTTGATTTCAATGAGAAACTTTCTAATGACACCAAAATCATTCAATTTGGTTCAGAAATCTGAAAATTAGGGCCTAAGCATTTTCAGACTGTTATTAGATTGAAACAGTACATTATACTCAACTTTCATCCAGAATTTGAAAGTCTTAGGGATTGACTTAAAATTTTTTCCTTTAGGCAATTTGTAGCTTAATGTCTCTAGTTTATTTAGAGATAAGAATCATCTCATTAGGAGCTTGGATAACAAAGCTATGGCCGAAAGAATCAAACAAGGTTTTGTCCTTGATCATATTGAACCTATCTCGGGACAATTAGCATAACTTTCCCTATAGATGTCGGATCAAGGTCATTCTTGTACAGTTTGAAAGAGGACTTCTATATCTACAACTTTCAGGAAGACTTAAAGATAGATTATGTCATCTAGAGGGTCAAAATTGGACCAGAAGATGTAAGATGAATAGTACCTAGAAGATATACATCATCACAGAAGACACACATCATCACCAGACGATACACGTCATCACCAGATGATGGACGTCATCACTAGATGATACACGTCATCACCAGATGATACATGTCATCATAGAAGATACAGTCTGTACTCCTGTGCATCTCCACTTACAAGGATCATAACTTTTGACTCCCATGTCCAAAAATTTCATACTATATACCGCTAGGAAGCTAGAAAGATAAACTCCAACTTTCTAGAAGCTAACTTTGTCTAATTCAGCATAGATCAATCCAGTTTTTCACCTGAAATCAGAATACAAATTTTTGCCCCTATGGAAGACTTGAAATTTACACTATACAGACTTGGGATATCCTAAGCATAACCATTCAACTACCAAATTGACTTCATTAAACTTTCAAATCTCAACTCATCTTAATCATCCTATTCAACTACATCCCATCGTTCATAATTCCTAGCTTTCTTTTCCATAACATCTCATATATA
>JANZLC010000009.1:8726149-8736620 GCA_026413385.1 Erythroxylum gracilipes
AATACATCCACAAACCATATACTATTTCCCATTTCTAAATATCCACAAACTTTCATTCTCTCGTATTCAGACAGGTCATCATTCTTCCCACTACTTCCATCAATTCAAACACTTAACAAATGCTCATGTATGTGACTCATATAAATTCAACTCAGACTAGGGATCAGTTGCTACTACCTGCTATGACATGACTGAAATGCATGTAACTTGACACTTATGTCAAAAAATGCCCATTTAAGATACTAAATCTAGGCTCTGATACCAAAATGTAATACCCCAACATCTAAGGTGATATCCGAGGACATACCCCGCAAGGGTGGCATGTTAGAATAGTCATTCAGTCAAAATTTATTACAAAATTTTTGTTTCTTTAAAACAATGTACACGTATGCAAACATCATTAATCAAATCGGACCCACTTTATTTAAAAACATTTCCATTCACAAGTTACAATTATTACAAACATTAGTATTCAACAACCATTTGGGCCCATTTCAGATACATAACACTTGCAATCATAATTTCATTTCATTACCAAATCAGATACATAACACTTGCAATCATAATTACACTTTGTACAATTTTTGTGGAACATAATTCAAAAACAAAATCATTGAAGACATATGCAAGTGCAAACTGATCCCGACCCCTAACTCATGCTCATTTGCAGTGGCTAAACTCCAATTGGTCTAATTAGATAACTCCTCTGAACCTAAAAAGTCACGTTGCAATTTTTTTATGAGTTTTACGAACTCAATGAGTGAACCAGTATTGATGATTTCACCCAAGTCAAATACACAAAATCACATGTTTCACATATGTTCATTCAGATCATGAATAATCCAAATACTCACATTATTATGGCACATCACATAATCATTATGAATCATAACAGATATATACAAATACAAATGCATAAGAGACTCTAAATTCGTTATTATTGTTGTGACTGAGTCTATCACATATATATACAGAATCACGGAGCATAGCTCTAGGTGCATAATCAAAAGTCACGGAGCAAAGCTCTACGTGCAAGCATTTTGATACTAGCTACTCTGGTCACAACACCTTTATCTGAGCATGCGTTTTATGAAATGCATTAAATTTAGAAAATGCCATGTATAAGTCATATATGATGCACAGTCAGAATCTTATGGTCGTCGAACCTAAATCTGGCATTCAACTTTCGTTGAGAATTCACATAGCATGATACACAATTAGAATCTCATAGTTTTCGAACCTAAGTCCGGCATTCAATTTCCATTGAGAATTCGCATAGCATTCAGAATTTCAAAGCAATCAGAGCACTTCCAATACATTCCCGAATATTAAACTCCTCGGACTTTAAGTCCGAAAACTCAGAAACAATCTCAAACAGATAATAAGTGGAAGTTTAAACAAATTCAATCAATCCTAGGAAAATCATCTAGGTTGACTCATAGTACACTCCAATATGTTATTGCCTAGATGGTCCGGCAATATCTGATTGGCGTCCAATGTGCTCCTCTATATCATACAAAACATATTGACAGGCATCAAACTTTTGCACAAATGTGTAAGTATTCCTTCATGCATATATATGTATAGCAAATATTCACAAAGCATGTTCAATGACAATCCCGGGTATCTTATTGTGATTCTTATCACCATATCATTCAGATATCAAAACCATCATAGATATCATTTGTACTTTGGGTTTGGTCCACAATAAAATAATGTGAAAGTACCCAATTGATCATTTCAGAATTTCCTAACAACATGCTTTTGGGTCAACCTTGTATGATCATTCTGATAAGGTAAATGACACAATTAGGCAGCACTTTCTTCTAAAAAAATTGTTCTCCAATGTATTAAGTTTCTAATGACACCAAGATCATACAATTTGATTTAGTATTGCAAAAGTTATTCTCAATTTACTTTGGATTTTTCTATAACTATACTTTGTATTTAACTTCAAGTCAAATTCTGACATTCTTAGAGACAAAATTAAAATTTGATCTCTTCTAATAATTTGTAGCCATAGGTCTCTAGTTCAATTTAAATCAAGATTCATTCCATTTGGATACATACTGATCAAAATATAGTCAAAATACCAAAGTATGTTCAATGAAATAATATTAGTTATCATATTCCAGTACACCTCAACGTTTTCATCTTAAATTCAACAATCAACCCACCTCAGATGGTTTTAATTTTTTGTGGAGATGAAGAACAATGTGTTATGAGCTTATTGGTTCAAGAGTTAAGTCAATTGGACATCGAGTGAAGAAGTTATAACAAAAATACCAAAGGATGCTCAGAAACAAACCCTTTCGGAATAACGTTGAAAGTTGCGGTCGTGCAGACCTGCAAATCGCGACCCTTAACAGCGAAGTCACGATCATGCTAAAGCACGATTACGTTTCCTCCTCTTCTTCACTAATTATTTCACTTCTTCATCCCTTCCATTTTTCTTTCATTTCCAGATTTACACACTTTTAAATCATCTATACTGCATTTCTAACTCCAATACAAACTCTAAACAATTTACATACAAATTTACACTTCAAAAATCACAAATCCAAAACTTCACATATACTTTCTCTCTCTACTACATTTTGTATTTCAGATCTTTATTCTCATTTCAATCTTCTTCAACTAATACATAAATCATCTATACTTCTTCCCTTTAGGTTCCACTCAACACAAATGAATCAAAATCCAAGATTCAAACTTAAACATCAAAAATCTGATTCTCATATATTCAATTTCCAGTTTTTTTGCATTTTTTCTCTATCTTACTTTCATCTTATGCATTTCATCGCCACAATCACTTCATTTAATCCTCTAGATATATCACAACCTCACCCAATTCTCATTCCTCATCATCAAACTCATTTAAATTCATTTCTACCAATACTCAACAGATTTATGCATGTACAGTGAAAAACAAACCTTATGCGTATGTCACAGTACAAAACAAAGTATATTTTTATACATCAACTTTCATGAATTTCTATATCATTTTCAGTTTACTCCATGTATCATAACCAATTCAAGCATCATCCAAATATCACAAACCTTAAAACTCAACTTACTTGAGTTAGCTAAATTCCAGCAAATTCAAATTTCGGTGGATGGACACCAACATGAATAACATAACAAACACCCTCTCAAAAGACTGAAATTCTTACATTGATGTAAGAATCAAATACCAACTTCACAACAGAAACAATTTGGTGTTTTCGGTATGGATGAAGAACAACTCAAGTGAAGAACATACAAGCTGCAGAAATTTCCTTAATAAACAGATGACTACATGTATCGTCAACTCACTGCCACATGTCACCATGCATGTAAGCCATTTTTCAATATTTATTATTTAATTAGTTCACATGTCAGACTAGAATTGGTCCAATTTCAACATTTTTCCTATTATAACAATACTCCAAATTTCCAAAATACCCGATTGCCTAAATTGCCAAGTTAACTTTAAAACAATCCAATTTAATTTCTTTTCAGAACAATAAAATCCATAATTCCCATTTATAGATCAATTTTACTCGGAAAATATCATGAATGCATGTACAGTCATATTAATGTGCAAAACTCATTATTCACGTGTATGAATTTTCCATATTTTGCTTAAGCATGAATTGTACTTTCTCATTTTTCAATAATTTCTCATATTCACTATTCAAGTCTTATCATGGGTAACGGGATGTTACAACCCGCTTGCAGATATTGTCCACTTATTCAAGTCTTATCATGGGTAACGGGATGTTACAACCCGCTTGCAGATATTGCCCAAAGCGGACAATATCTACAAGCGGGTGGTTTGGGCTGTTACAATTGGTATCAGAGCCAATACCTGGATGGTTGCCAGTGAAAACGCTGGGCCCTAAGGGGGGTGGATACTCGTTATCCCATATCGATTGGAGAGGAGAACGAAGCATGCCTTATAAAGTTGTGGCAACCTCTCTTTCATAGACGCGTTTTCCATGCCCTAACGCATCGAATCCTATCAGAACTCCAAAGTTAAACGTGTTTGGGCAAGAGTAGTACTAGGATGAGTGACCTCCTAGGAAGTCTTGCGGGAGTAGTGTCCAAAAGAGGCCTACATGTTGGAAAACCAAAACCGTGCGGGTCGGGAGTACTAAGGCTTTGACTCAAAGTGGACAATATCTGCAAGCGGGTAGTTTGGGTTGTTACAATTAATATCGGAGCCAATACCCGGATGGTATGCCATCGAGGATACTGGGCCTTAAAGGGGTGGATACTCGTTATCCTATATCAGTCGGAGAGGAGAACGAAGCATGCCTTATAAAGCTGTGGCAACATCTCCCTCATAGACGGCTTTTTCATGCCCTAACGCAATGGATCCCATCAGAACTCCGAAGTTAAATGTGCTTGAACAAGAGTAGTACCAGGATGGGTGACCTGCTGGGAATTTCTGCGGGAGTAGTGTCCAAAAGAGGCCTACATGCAAAGCGGACAATATCTGCGAGCGGGTGGTTTGAGCTGTTACATTATCTTGCAATAATCAATGACAAATAAGAAAGACAACTTTACTCTTTGTTGTTTGCATCTGGGGTATTTTTGAATCCTAGTGTCTATTTCAGACTAGATTTTACAAAGAAAGTTGAAGTTAATAAGGGAATGTTATTAACTATTACAACCGTTTTTATCCATGAGATAATGCAAGATCTCCTAAGCTCATAAATGAAGCTTTATAAGTAGTCTTATGAGGATTTTGGGATGTTAATTGTTATTTGACAAAGAGCAAAACTTAATCCAGGTATATATTCTTTCACTTTTGTTATTTTTTGAAAATTATTATCATTTTATTTTGTTTATAACGCTACTTTTATTGTCTTACAATTTACAGTTTCTTGGTGAGACCAATTCAAAAATTGTATTCTAGAATTGCAAAAGTTTTTAATTCAAATTCTAAGCTAATGTGTGAGTGCAAAAGGGTGTGAAAAGAACTGAAGTACATTTGAATTTATCCATTCTAAAAAAAGGAATAGATTGGAGCACTAGAAATTAAATGACTTAGTCTTCGTTCGTTACAATTTAAAGTTTCGAGAAATGTATATTATTATCATTATTAATTTAGATATAATTTCTTATAATTTAGCAGTTATTTTATAAATTTAAAAATTGCTTGAAATAATACCCAATATTGATGGGCATCAATACAATACCATACTAGAAACTAACCCCGTATCAGGCAGTTCGGTATTCATGACATTGTTCCATATTGAATCGCTTTCTAGCCAAAAATTTTGTATAGATCCTATTTTTTGTAAAGCCTTTTAGTTGAAAATAATGATGTAAAAATTGGACTGGACCAACTAATTCAACCGAATTAAGTACGAACTAAACTAATTTTCAGTTTGATTTTTATTTTTGACCTTTATCAATAAAAGTCGGCCGGTTTAATTGATTACTAATGTTCTTTCAAAAAGAATAGAAAAACTACTCTTAAGTACTAACTGGTTTAAAAGATGAATGATTAAGAAAATAAATAAATAAATTATGTAGACTAATACTATATATATATAGCAAAAAGTTGATATTGTCCAAAAATTAATACTTAATGGCACATTTTAAATTTTATACATCAAAATTAATATTAAATCATGAATATTAAATTATAATAAAATTATTTACTTCTTTAAAAAATTAATCTTTATACATTATGTTTAATATTTTAATATTAAAAAAGGTAAACATTAAAAATAATTGATTATTAATAAATAGTTTCATTTTTAACAATAAAGTTATTATTTATTCAAATAAATTAAACAATCGAAAAGTTAATTAATTCCGAATTTATACTTCTTATTTATTATATAATAATTTTATATTAATTTAATATTGGTTAAATTTTAAAACTTTAAAAGTTTCTTTTTCTTTCGATGAGTTTGATATTTGAGCCGGTTATTAAAACATTGCTTAAAAAAATATAAACAAGCAAAAGGGAGCAGGGGCCTATCAGAACTGGAGTTAATGTACTCTATCTCAACGTTTCTCACAACAGAGGCTTGTTCAAGAGCTCCTTTTTTCTGTTTGAGCTTATGAGCCAAATTTGACAATCTTTCAATAACCCACAAAACAACTTAAGTACATGTGATGACTTCTCCTTTTCGTCGATTCTCAACGCTGATTGCTTCTGGTTCGAAGCAATCCAAGCAAAAGGGAGCAGGGGCCTATCAGAGCTGGAGTTAATGTACTCTATCTCAACGTTTATCACAACAGAGGTTTGTTCAAGAGCTCCTTTTATCTGTTTGAGCTTATGAGCCAAATTTGACAATCTTTCATTAACCCACAAAACAACTTGAGTACATGTGATGACTTCTCCTCTTCGTCGATTCTCAACCCTGATTGATTCTGGTTCGAAGCAATCCATATCTTCCAACCCCAAGTTTCCTTTGAATTTGGGGAGGAGGAATAGGAACGTAATTCCAATACCTCATAGAACTATTCCTGAACTCAAAGGTCAAGAATTGGATTTTGTTAATGTTGCTTATAGTCATGTTATTCACTCTGATTGGAATAAGCTTCATCTGTTAGCGACCCATTTGACGCCGTGTAGAGTCAAGCATGTTTTGTTGAAGATTCGGAAAGACCATGTTCTTTCTCTTGAGTTCTTTAACTGGGTCAAAACCCTGAACCCGAATTTCCATACCTTGGAGTCTCATTCCATCATTCTCCATATTCTAACAAAAAATCGGAAATTTAAGTCTGCAGAATCCATTTTAAGGAGTCTTCTTATATTGGGTTCCGCTGATTTGCCTGATAGGCTGTTTGAAGCAGTGCTTTATTCTTATAGAATGTGTGATTCTTCGCCTCGTGTTTTTGATTCATTGTTCAAAACTTATGCTCATATGAAGAACTTCAGGAATGCTTCAGACACTTTTATCCAGATGAAAGCCTATGGATTTTTTCCCCCTGTTGAGTCTTGCAATGCCTATTTGAGCTCATTGCTGGATTTAAGAAGGGCAGATATTGCTCTGGCATTTTATAAGGAGATGGGGAGATGTAGGATATCAGCAAATGTCTACACTCTAAACATGGTGATGCATGCTTTTTGCCAACTAGGGAAACTTGAAAAGGCTGTTAATGTGATCAGGGATATGGAGGCCATGGGAATTACTCCTAATGTTGCTTCTTTCAACACTTTGATTGCAGGACATTGCCATAGGGGTCTTCTAAATTTGGCTATGAAGCTTAAAAACATGATGGGAAGGAATGGGGTGGAGCCAAATGTGGTTACTTATAATAGTTTAATTTATGGGTTTTGCAAAGAAGGCAAACTGCAGGAAGCAAATAAAGTCTTTAGTGAAATGAAGGTTATGAAAGTAGCTCCTAACACTATAACATACAATACTTTGATAAATGGCTATAGTCAAGCAAGTAACACTGACATGGCTGGTAAGGTTTATGAGGAAATGTCTCAAAATGGTGTTAAGGCAGATATACTAACTTACAATGCCTTGATTTTGGGGCTATGCAAAGAAGGAAAGATTAAAAAAGCTTCCTGTTTGGTTAAAGAACTTGATAAGAAGAACTTGGTCCCCAATGCTTCAACTTTTTCGGCACTTATTAGTGGGCAGTGCATAAAGAAGAACTCTGACCGTGCGTTCCAGCTGTATAAATGCATGGTGAGGAGTGGTTGTCATCCAAATGAGCAAACTTTTAATGTGTTGATATCGACCTTCTGCGAGAATGATGATTATGAGGGGGCTTTGTATGTTTTAACTGAAATGTTCAGGAGATGTATGACTCCTAGATCAGAAGCACTTTCAAAAATATACAATGAACTTTGTAGATGTGGAAAAGATCACCTGGCAATAAAACTATGTGGTGAGATGGAAGCTAGAAATCTCATGCCAACAATTTTTGACAAAGTTAAATGTTCCAACTTGGAGACTCGAGAAAGGGGATAAAAGATTTGAGGATCATTCATGAAGTGTCTAAACTCCTGTTTTTGGAGCACAGTTTTGGTTATCACGCAAAAGGTATCTGTTTCTATATAAAACTATTAAGAAAGCTCATCTTTGATTCAAAAAATTCATCTTCATTTATTGAATTTATATATAATCAGAATTATTTATTGGAAAAGTTATTTATTGGCCGTAACCTGGTACATTCAGCATTTCTAAAAATCCTTTTGTACATTGTTTGATGTAGATTTCTGAAATTGATTAGATAAGCTAATTTATTATACACTGTTGTGAGGGCTAAGTTTTCTGTTTGGCTACCAATTTTAGATTGTCTACATTAATGTCTTCTGATTGTTTGTTTCATGGAGAAGGTAGTTAGTGTTAGGCCTTAGTTACCTCTTGAAACGACTATTTATCAAGGGGTTTATTCAATTTAGATTTTTCTACTTAAGGAATCTTTGATGTTGGAAGAGGAAAAAGAAAGAAGTTAACTGTTTGGTATTTGCTCCAAGAGGTCACTCAAGGAAACCTTAAAAGTTGCTCTAATATGTTTCTTTAATTCTTTTTCTTCTTATTATCTTGGAAATGCAAATAACCCTGTTTAATACTTGTTCACCAAAATATATTATAACTGAAAATTTTCTCCCCAATGAACTTCATTGCATAGCCCCTCCATAAGCATGATCAGATTGAATTGTAATTGTTTGACTATTTTGACCTTTATATATAAATATATTTTTTCTTGTATCTATGTACTTATTTTATTGTCTTGATGTTCATATACTAATGCTTTTGAAATTCAGTTTTAGCTATACTATTTTACTGTGGCTTTTTTAACTTTTTGACATATTTTTTCTTTAATATTTTGACATATCTATTTCTCTGTGTCTCTCTGTTGCCATCTAATACTTATTCACTCTATCCTTCAATTTCCATTTATGTTTTGTTGACCATTAGTCTCTATGTCATCAAAGCTATTTTGATATAACGTTTGCACCAAAATATAGGTATCAGATCTTATCATTTTAGAGTCTTAAAATAGAACCTTAAAATTACTAGTGAAACCCTTAATGGGATTAAGAGTTTGTCAGTTAACTTTCATATCAGCTTTGATGTGACATTTTTTAATTTTTAAGTGGAACCTACAGTGCTATATAGATTTCTCAGGGGCAATGCAGTTCCTCTCATGCTCTCTATCCTTATCTTGATCTTAGGTTCACGGTCACATAGGTGGTCGGAGCCAGAGGGTTTTTTAGACTCAGAGGGATGAAAGATGGGAGAGGAGGAGTTCCTGATGCTTCTTTCGCTGTTCGACCCCTTCTTGACAAGGTTGGAGTGCTAATTGGTTTCTTGGGCTTTGGTGAAGATGACTGGTTTTCTAAGGTTACTGCAATTTGCTAGCACGACAACGTGGCCGAGTAAGAGAAAAAACGTAATTTCTGTTCAAGTACAAGTTTAAAATCTATCGGTAAAAGTGAGAATGATCATAAAACTCCGGTTGATGAGGTTTAAATGAGAAACTGTATATCAAATTTAAGTAGATATCTGAATGAAGCACCTAAAGAGCAAGGGGGGAGAACTTTTGACATTTTGGGATGGTGGAAACCACACAAACCTAGCACTTGATGTATTTCTAGTTCCTTTACATGGGGTAATTTCAAAGGCAGTGTTTGACACAAGTGTTATGTTGTTCCACAACTATTGAATCATCTGATGGGCATGAGTTGTTTTCATCTGGTTGAAGAGTATAAGACTAGTTTCGGCATGAGTTGTGATCGTCTGGTTGAAGATTACAAGACTAGTTTGGAGCCTTTCTTTATGAATGCTTTAGAATATTAGTGTCTAACTTGTATTAATTTAATTACACTTTTTAAAAGAAGACTTTTTTGTTTTACCTTTACAGAGGCCCCAAGTGGCTAACTATGCCTAATACGCACCCTTTCAGACTACCAAGCCTCACACTCAAGATTAAGAAGATGTAGGGCTTTGAGGCAAATTTTGTATTGAGGTTTCCGAATTGGATCTTCATAAACGTTTTGGGGCCTTGAAATCAAGAACCGAGAGAACCGCGAGAGCAAGGAATTGGGGAGGACTTTTATAATATTATTTTAATTATATTAACTTTTATAATATTATTTTAATTATAGTACAAGTTCTAATATATTATGTCACTCTTCCACTCTTCCATAATTCTAAAAATATTAATAATTAAAATTTTTAATACTACTTTATTTTAATAAAATAAAATTAAACAAATTATTAAAAAAATATATAGTATTTGCATGCAACAATATTTTGTTGGTGATAGGCTTTAATATTTGCAATCCTTATCTAATTGTAAATAACTTCCGTAGTTATTTGCAATGTTCTGAATACCGTACCGGACTCGGTACCGGATTGGGCCCTGAAACGGAACTGTACCGGTATCGGTCGGTACTGGTGCTGGACCCCGTTTCCGGAGCTCAACTATCCATAACAATAGTACCGAAATCCATTGGGCCCGAGTCCCGACCCACCTGGATGACTCGCCGGGACTGACA
>JANZLC010000009.1:8756668-8768143 GCA_026413385.1 Erythroxylum gracilipes
ATAGAGTAACATTTTATATCTCAGGGTTTAATTAGCTACTTTCGTATAACACAGGGGTCGCTACAACAATTTTGTCTGTAATTAAATGCCCTGTAATCGTGAATCAAATTTGCCAAAATCCCACCATGAAGTAAAAACGAAAGTAACGCCAATTAGGAACAAAAGTGTTGTATTTTATAATGATTTGCGTGCTCACCTCTTAGAAACGAAAATAACGCCCAAAGGAAATGTGTAATGGACAATTGTTTAATGGAACTTCATAAAATGGGGACAAAACAAAGTAAGTAACGTTAATAGAGAAGAGAATGGGATTGTGCAGAATAATTGAAGTTGTTCATACGAAACATGCAACATATTAGATTCAGCCATGTCACTATGAATCATGCAACCACTAACGTAGCTGCACATGTTTTTTTAGAAAACTAAGATAAATAAAATGAAATAAAAAAATGAAACAACTTAAATTAAAATAGATCTTGAGGTGCCTCTTAAGAGTGCTTCTTTAACATTATATTAGCTAGATGAACAAATTATTAACTTACTTAGAGTAAATTGGCTCAGCCAGTTCAATTTCTTCTGTAGTTTCAACCTGTATATTCTCACAATACGGTTTCAATCGGTGTCTATTAACTTTAAACACTTTAAAAGTGTCAAAACTCTAAATTTCAACCACACCATGTGAGAAAACATTAGTAACAACAAATGGACCTATCTACCGAGATCGTAATTTACTAGGAAAGAGCTTTAGTTTAGAGTGATAAAGAAGGACCTTTTGACCTATGAAAAATTCTTTTCTAATTAAGATTTTATCGTAAAATGCCCTAGTCTTTTCTTTATAGATTTTAACACTCTCATAAGCTTCATTACGTATCTTTTCCAACTCTTGCAATTGTAATTTTCAAATAATTTCAACCTCAGTTAAATCCAAATTTCATTGTTTGACAGCCCAGTAAGCCTTATGTTGCAATTCTACAGGTAAATGACAAGGTTTGCCGAACACTAACTTATATGGCGACATACCAATAGGAATTTTATATGATGTCCTGTATGCCTATAGCGTGTCGTCTAAATGAAAACTCTAATCTTCCCTGTTATGATTAACAACTTTCTCTAAAATCGATTTGATTTCCCTGTTAGAAACTTCAGTTTGTCCACTTGTCTAAGGATGGTATATTGTTGAAGTTCGGTGTGTAACACCATATTTCTTCAGTAAAACCTCAATAATTCGGTTACAAAAATGAGTCCTGTGATCACTGATTATTGATCTAGGCACTCCAAACCTGACAAAAATATAAGACTTAACAAAATCAACAACTTTAGCATTATCAGTATGAGTAGCCTTAGCTTCAACCCATGTTCAAACATAATCCATAACAACAAGAATATGTCTTATCGAAAGAGAAAGGAAAAGGGACCATAAAATCAATTCTCCATACATCAAAATTTTCACATACTAGGATATTCATGAGCAGCATTTGGTCTTTTGGTCCTAAACCACCTGTTCTTTGACATCGATTACAAGACTTGCAAAATATGTAAGCACCATAAATAGTTTAGGACAAAACAAACCACATTCAAGCACCTTACGAGCTGTTCTTCTAGGACCAAATTGTACACCACATGCAAAAGAATGGAAAAATTCAATATAGAAGGGATTTCATCATCAGATACACATCGCCTAATAATTTGATCAGAATAATATTTCCATAGATGTGGCTCATCCCATGCATAATATTTAGCCTTTCTTTTGATTTTATCTTTTTCAGCTCATGATAAAGTACTAGGTAAAGACTTGGTAATCAAAAAATTAACTATGTCAGCACACCAAGGTGTTACCTGTTGGGTGGCGAATGTTCATCTGGAAATTCATCTTTCAGGTTGTCTGAAGTTGTGTCTAGACGGATAGGACTAAGGTGACTTACAACCAGATTTTTAGTTCCCTTTTTATCCCGTATCTCTACATCAAATTCTTGCAGTAGTAGAATCCAACGAATAAGATGTGGCTTTGCTTCCTTTTTGGACAACAAATACTTCAACGTAGTATAATCTGAATAAACTATGACATGTGTGCCCAATAGATATGAACAAATCTTCTCTAACCTAAAAAATTTGTCCTTTTCTATTGTTAAATAGTTTTTTTGGGCGTCGTTTAGCATCATGGAAGCATATTAAATCGGATGCGGTGCTCTATTCATCCTTTTCCCCAGAGCAACGCTTAACGTATAGTCACTTGCATCGCATATTATCTCAAATGAAAGACTCCAATCTAAGGGCTGGATTATTGGAGCAGAAATTAGCTTCTCTTTTAATTCATCGAATGCTTTCTTACATGCTTGTCAAACTTGAACTCCACATCTTTTTGAAGTAATTTGCATAAGGGTTGAGTGGTCTTTGAAAATTCTTTGATAAAGCGTTGATAAAAAACCTACATATCTAAGAAAAGAACAAACTTCTCGTATATCCAAGAAAAGAATGAACTTCTCGTACATTAACGAGGTAAGGAAGAGATTTAATGATTTCTACCTTAGCCTTATCAACCTCAATTCCCTTAGAAGACACTATATGGCCTAAGATTATCCCTTGATTAACCATAAAATGACATTTTTCATAATTCAGAATCAAGTTATTTTCAATGCAACGTTTCAAAATTTTTTCAAGGTTAATCAAGCAAGTATCAAAAGACTTACCATAAACTGTAAAGTCGTCCATAAAAACTTCAATACAATCATCCATATAATCAGAGAAAATACTTACCATATACCTTTGGAATGTGGTAGGTGCGTTACATAGTCCAAATGGAATTCTTTGATACGCAAATGTGCTAAAAGGACATGTGAAAGTCATTTTGTCTTGGTCCTTTAGTGCAACAAAAAATTGGTGATAACCTGAATAACTATCTAAACAACAATAATGAGTTTTCCTTACAAGTTTTCAAGCATCTGGTCAATAAAAGGAAGTGGAAACTGATCTTTACGAGTAACATAATTTAACTTCTTGTAATCTATACAAAACCTCCACCTATTTTGCACACGGGTGGGCACCAATTCACCTTAAGTGTTCTCCACTACGGTTACTCCAGTACTGGATTTACCCATTTACGTTTTGAAATTAGATAGATTATTCCAGTATCTAGAAGCTTCATAATCTCCTTCTTGACTACCTCCATCATTAGTGGATTCAATCTTCGTTGAGGCTATCTTATTTCCTTAGCTTCATCTTCTAATAGAATTTGGTGCATACAAATTGATGGGCTAATCCCTTTCAAATCAGCCACAGTCCATCCAAAAGCATTTTTGTAATTTTTCAACATACTCAATAATTGTGTTTCTTGCAAAGATGTTAGTTTGCTCGAAATAATAACAGGAAGAGTTTCATGCTCACCTAAATACACATATTTCAAGTTACTTAGAAGAGCCTTCAACTCCAATTTTAGTGGCTGTATAAGAGATGGCAACAACTTTGAATTATTTCTAGTTAGCTCTAGAAAACATACCTGTTCCTCCAAGTATTTGCTTCGCTTTAAAATATGGATAGTAGTATCTAGTTCCTCAAGAATGGCAAGATAATTGGCTAGTGTTTTTCCTTCCTGAATATCTAAGCTATTTTCCAATGCAGTCCATAATTTATCTGATCCCATCTAAACAAAATGTTTCCTGCACTAAAGTATCAAGAAAACTCACAAAACAGAAGATTGATCATCATTAGGAAATTTCATGGCATCATAAATATTGAACTTAATCATATCACCATCAAACTCCATAGTTAAAGACCTTTCATAGACATCAAATTTTGTTCTAGAAGTTTTAAAAAATGGTCTTCCCAATAAAATTGGGACTGAAGTGGATAAATCTTCATTACCCATCTGTAATACATAAAAATCAGCAGGAAAAATCATATTATGAACTTGAACTAGGACATCCTCAAGAACATCCTTAGGATAGGCATTAGATTGGTCAGCAAGTTGGATTAACATTAATCGACGCACCTAAATCCAACAATGCTTTCTCAATTTTCAGATTACCTATTTTATAAGGGATTATGAACATACCTAGATCTGGACACTTAGGAGCTAACTTCTTTTGAAGCATAACAGAAATATTCTCACCCAATTGCAACTTTTCATTGCCACTTAACTTTCTCTTTGAGGTACAGAGTTCCTTAAGAAATTCAACATAGCGAGGAATTTGTTTAATAGCATCAAGCAAAGGAATATTGACCTGTACCTTGCGAAAAGTTTCCAGAATTTCTTTCTTTTGCTCCTCTTTCTTCTCCTTGGCAAAATGACTAGGCAAAGGAGGATGTACACTGTTTTTAGGCGTGACAATGCAATGTGTTAGTGTATGCCCCGCGAACTAATTATGGAATGTACTCTAATTGATCAGTTGTGATTTGGGTAGTGTCGTATTCCGACCTTATTTAATATGATATAGTTATTATGTCTTGATAGAGACCGCTTATAACTTGTGTTCCTAAAAGAAGTTTAGGCCGCTAATTTTAAATAAGCCTATATAGTCGCACACCAAGTAGACTGAACATTCATTGGGCCTTAATGGGATTTGGGCATTGGGCTTTAGGCTTTGGGGTTTTACTATATATATGGATATATAGTATGACTTGAAGAATGAAGAATCTCATATGCTCTCATCTACTCAAAAAACCCTAAAGGAGACGTCCTCTGCTAGAAATAAAGAGAGAGAGGTCTCAGAAAATGGTGCTAGCACATCAGAAGGGGCTATTCAGTCTCGTGAAAGTGTGGATACTGATAGAGGTGCGACACTTGACGTGTTCTTCTCGACACTACCAGTTTCTCTGCATATTGTCGCTGTAAAAGGTATAATCTGATATGAATTTGGTTTTGATATTCACTTGGGTCTTGGTATTTCGGATTCTCAAAGGTGATAAATATTAGTACTGTTGACAATTCAAAAATCTCATCGATATGTAAATAGAAAGAGTAAATTTCAAGTATTAAAGCAAATATAAAAGCTTAACAGGTGGGAGAGTCAAACCACTACAAGTTGTTTATAAAAAAGTCAATAAGGAGGAAATATTAAATAAGAAAATAATTTATGTTAATCTTCAAATATTGTTCAAATATGAAGGATTACAAATCTTTAGGAGTTTTGATGAAGAAAAGAAAAGAAAAAAGAAAGAAAAGGGATTCAAATACAAGGCTTCTAGGGTTCAATTTAGGTACTTGTGCAAATAGGTAATGTAATAAAGCTTCGATAAAAGTGACATACCAGAAGAGATAAACAAACACAATTTTAATCTAAGAATTGTAAGATAAAAACTCTCAAAAGAAAATAAATTCTATTGATAGAGAGTTACGGTAATCTCTCAAAAGTTGTTTAAATAAGTTTGCATAAACCCTAATTCATCTTAAGAAGAATTCTATACAAAATAGGAAACTCTAATTCATTTTAAGAGGACTTCTAAAGGAAATAAAAACTTTAATTTATCTTACAAAGATTTCTAGACAAAATAGGAAAGAAATCAAAGAGATTGAGTAAAGTTTGAAATAAAAAACAAAATAAAATAAAATAGGAAATTATTTAAACATCTTATAAAGAAAGATGTTGGATAATGTGTGATCACGTGCTAGTAAATATTCCATTATGCCTAATCAAAAAGAAATCAAGAGAAGAATGTTGGATAAGGCGTGATCATGTGCTAGTGAATGTCTCAATTTGTCTAAGAATTCAAATGACTCATTATTAATCTCCACTTATAAAAGAATTCGACCTCGAATTATTATCAATATATATAAGCTCCGTATCATGAAAGTAAGGCGACATATTAGCAATATTGAAGGTTGGAGATATATCATTGACTTTTTAAAAAATTCTGATTGGAACATGCTTCTTTTTTGCTGTTTATGATGACATCCAACAATTTGGCTCTTGTTCAAGAAAATTATAACTTCATCTCCAATATTAAACACTTGAGCTCTCCTATGAGTATCAACCTTAGCCTTGTATTTCTTATTAGCTCTTTTAATCTTCTTCTTCACCTCCACTTGAATCTCTTGTGCCACTTTAGCTAACTTTGTAGCACTAGGAGAAATGTTAGAAGATTTAAGAAAATTAATAAGATCAAAAGCAAGATTAGGTACTTTGGAGTAAATTACAGAAAATGGTGGTCGACCAATAACACTATGGACTACATTGTTGTAGGAAATTTAGTTTGTATAATTAAGAAGTGTCAACCTTTTAGTTTGTCATGACATATACATCTTAACCGATTATCCAAAGTCATATTCACCATCATAGCCGGGCCATTAGTTTATAGGTGCATAGTGCTATTATACTTAAGAAAAGAATCAAATAACCCTTATAAGTTCCTCCAAAAGTGACTTAAAAACCTGGTGTCATGATTAGAAGCAATAGCTTTAAGAACACTATGGACTTGCACCACTTCTCTAAAGAATAACTTAGTAATCCTTATAGCATCCACCATCTTTTTACAAGAAAAATGTGCCATTTTAGAAAATATGTCCACAACCATAAAGATAGAATCCATACCTCTTTATGTTCTTGGAAGTTCCAACACGAAATCTATAGACAAATCCTTCCATATAGAATTAGGAATTGGCAATGGGATGAACAAGCCAATATTTGAAGCATTCCTATTATAAACTTGATAAACTTAGCACCTATCCACAATAGTTACATGTCTCTCCTCACCTTTGGCCAATATTATCTCTTTCTCACCTTTTTAAGAATCTTTTCCCTTCCAAGGTGACCAACTAAACCTCCCCAATGTAATTCTCTAATCACCTTCTCCCTGATTGAATCTCTTAAAAGACAAAGTTGATTTCCTTTCATAAAAAACCCATCATGCTTAAGTAAATCATTATGAGACTTTTTCATCAAACACAAGTTATATATCTCCCAAAAATCTCCACCACTCTCATATAACTCCTTTAAATACTTAAGACCCTTGACCTCTATACTCAAGGTCTTCATGATTTATAAAACCCATCTATAGTCTTAAACGCAATTTTTCACTTATCCTTAAGCCTAACTTTGAAATTAATGGTAACCACTATTGAGATCAATCTTATAAAAGATCACTTCCCCCCCAATTTCCCACTCAATTGATCAACATATCATCTAACGTCAGGATAAGAAATTTATACCTATGTTAAGTCAAGAAGACTTCACGCTTATTAATTTTGGTGACAATCAAATAATAATAATAATAGAAATAAATGAACTGTTTTGATAAGTGTGTTAAGCGTGCAGCAAAAACACAGAAGAATCAGAAAACACAGAAGAAGTGAAAAACACAGAAGAAGCAGAAAACACAGAAGAAGCAAAAACACAGAAGAAGTAAAAACACAGAAGAAGTGAAAAACACAGAAGAAGCGAAAAACAAAGAAGAAGCAAAAGCGCAAAAGAAGCAGAAAACACAAAAGAAGCAGAAAACACAAAGAAGCAAAAACACAGAAGAAGCAGAAAATACAAAAGAAGAAAAAACACAGAAGAAGCAGAAAAAACAGAAGAAGTGAAAAACACTGAAGAAGCGAAAAATACGGAAGAAGCAGGAAAACACAAACGATAAAGAGATGAAGATACTCTAGTACGTTGGACAGTTAGTCAATTGGAGTTAGTTATAGAACTCAACTGAATAATGGTTTCTATAAGAAACAAGAAGCAGTTATCAAGAAGCAGTTGAAGACTTAGGCTAAAAATACTAGTCGTAGTTGAAGACTGAACAACTTTTAACTTTTAGCTTTCAGGTTATTACTTGCATAGAAAAATTTTGTATTCAAAGTGCGATACATGATAGCAAACTCTACTGTAACAAAAAGCTCACAATATCTTTCTAGTGAGAGAAATAAAAGGCTAAGAGCCTGAAGAGGCTAAGATAGCAGAAAGAATACTTTGTGTAAGAGACCTGAAGAGGCTCTGAAAGGGAAGAAAGAATACTTGTAAAATTGAAGAAGTATAGTGAAATCTCATGCGAACTCTGAGGACTGGACGTAGCCCAAGGTTTGGGGTGAACCAGTATAAAATCACAGTGTATATCTTCTAACCTTTCACTTTAATTTCTCTTGTTCTTAAACAAGTATATAGAAGTTATTTGTGATTTAACTACGTAGCTATTTTTGTGTAACATTTTTGGTATTCATTTAATAGTTTGAAAAAGGTTCTTTTCAAAAAATATCAAAGGTTTTTGTATTCACGAAAAGAATACACAATTTAACCCCCGCCCCCTTCTTGTGCATTTTGTATATTGTACGTGAATTCTATATTAAGAAGTGATTTACTTCAAGTTGAGGTAAGTGAGTTTTGTTATTTACTAGGTTTTTGTGTACTTAGTTTAATTTGGGTATTTGTTTGTGGTTTAAACCTCCCATCAGAACTTCGTACATTTTTAATGTAAATGGTCTGCACCAACTGAAACTTGTTAGTGGTATAAACTTCAATTTATCATTGAATTAATATAGGATAGGTTTGACTTATAGTTATAAATATCTTAATTATGTCAATGGGTCCAGTTCAATACCGATGGATGTGTCCGTTTGAGAGGTATTCAACAAAATGATTGTAATTGAAGTAATAACATGTTTTAACAACTAAATTATAATAACCCTATTCGCTAGTATAGGTATTTGCATCATTTGAAGAAAAATGTCAAAAACAAGACTAGAGTTGATGGTTTGATATGTAATGCTTATTTAGTGGAGGAAGCTAGTACATTTTGTTCACATTATTTTGAGTCGCATGTTCACAAGAGAGAAAGAAAAGTTCCTTGTAATGATGATGGGGGAGGAATGAGTGATGCTGATGGTAACTTATCTATTTTCACATATCCTGGATGAACATATGGAAATTCAACAAGAAGAACGTTAACAGAGGAAGAAATTGAGGCTACCCATGGTTACATTTTATTGAACTGTCAAGAGGTTTAACCTTTCATGCAGTAAGTTGAAATTGATTATTTAGGTTTTGAAATTTAGTGTTGTTTATAACTAAAATACATAATAATGTTTTTAGATTATACAAGAAATTGTTACGCGAGCTAATGCCTGACAAAACATAGGATGATAACAGTAAAGAAGTTGGATGACACTTTCCTCGATGGTTCGAGAAATATGTAAGTTTTCACTTACAAATATTAAAATGATTGAATTATAAGATTTAAGTGTTCAAATGACATTATACTCTTTGATATGATAATTTCTTTCGTGTAGGCCTTAGAATATCCAATAGAGAACAATTTCATATGTGATCTTGCGAAGGGATCTCTGTGAACTATTAAACCATATCTGTTGTATTTCATTAATGGATACAAATATCATGTAGAATATCATGGTCATAGCATGGCAATAATAAATAGTGGAGTTTACATACAAGGAGAATTGATGGATTACTATGGTAAAATTATTGAGATACATGAAATTAAGTACCCTGCATTGCCATTAAAGCGAAGTATGATTTTTAAGTGTGACTGGCTTGATCAAACTCCAAATGTACTTTCACATGGGCAATATACACAGTTGTGTATCTTCTGGTCATGTGGAATTACATGCCAATGTAATCCAGTTTCTTCAATCTTCACACGTTTACAGAGACTTACATTATCTCTATACATGGATGTGTAGGTCTTTAGTTGCTTTAAATCTTCGACTTATGCCATGTTTTCCATCTGAATTCTTCTCCTTTTGTTCCATGAAGGCAATTATAACCTATAAATGCATGTGGGCAAATAAAACCTATAAATGTATGTTGGTAATTAAGTACCGAATATACAACAAAACTATAAAATATCAAGCAAAATATATCAAATATAGGTTTATAATTATAGTCAAATTAGCATCTATCAAACATCCCCACACTTAAACTTTTTCTTTTCCTTAAGCAAATTATCAACTTACAACATCCATCCTTTATTAATCCTAACTTGTCCATCCATACTCTAAATCATTATGTCATATTAGTGAAATTAACAAACAAGTAAAATCAATTTATCCTAAAACCAACTTCATAAGTCAATATTAATAGGAATCAAGTCATTAATCTTATAGAAATCAAAAGCATAAATCTTACACCCTCACCAAGGCTTCACTCAAGTGTTTAGGGTGAAAAGTATCAAACTCTCAAACTAATGCATAGCAGAACTCTTACTATAGGCTTGCAATATTATCACATCTTCACCACTTATATGTAAACCAGAAACAAAAATCAAAAACTCTTTATAAGGGTTATATTGGGGTTTGGGTAAGGTATGATTAGGGTAATAAAAGTCTATTAAATTTGAAGGAAATTTATAAAGGGAAAACATTACAAGAAACTTATTCACAAAATATATAGGTCCTTTCATTATAAATCCATTAGTACTATACTTCTTTTTTCTTTTTCTACTAAGCTTACAATTTGTTTTTGGATATATATATTTTTAAGCATTCATCATGTACCATAATTAAAAAAAATATTGGACTTTTCAAATTTTCAAATTTCAAACATTGGACCTTGCAAATTTGCTTTTTATATGCATATTGTTGATGTTTGACTTATGTTTACGTGTAATGTTCATATTTGAGTTAAATATATCCAATATAATGGAACCTGGTAGAGACAAAGGAAAGAAGGTGGCAAGTATCGAAGTTGTCCCTATTCAATAACAACCACGTCAATCAGACCCTAGTCGATAACTGTAATCAACTTCATCCACCAATGAAGCCAGTCAGCAACAACCTCCATCTACCTCAACTAGTACTAATGGATCTGCAGATGTGTTAATCTTTAACATCTATAATTAGACTTATGCTCAAATATATATTTACATGTTTATTTCTTATCATTATTCATTTGTTGTAAGGTTCCAATATCGCCATCAGAAAAAGAGGCAGAGGCATAACTAAAAGTTGTGAGCTGCATCACATGAATGTTGCAATGAACATCAAGTGGTCTATACATATTGATGCCTCGCAAGGTTGTCCTATAGACAAGGTTCAATCGATAAAATTGTCTAGTAAGTTGGGGTAATTGCCAAAACTGAATTGTCTTACCTTAAGCATGCCAAATAGTTGAGGGAAGACAACTTGCTAGAGAATGCTTTGGACAAAGTTTCAATAAATTTTCAATTTATTTAATTATATGCAATATTGTTTGACTTTCTTAAAGATTAATTACACTTTTACATTTCACAAATGAAGCTCAATATCGTCAATATCAACAACCCTGATATTTCAAATTGTGTCACTGTAATACTCGGTATCTAGTTTAACCGGTACACCGAAATAAAATTGATATTTAGACTGATGTCATTAAAACCAGAGCAGTGAATAATAATAATTTTTAGTGACATCAAATTAATGATGTATGATATTTTTCGGTGGTCACAGGAAGTTGTTCAGACAGACGTTTAAAAACCAGATCAAGAATGGCGTTTTTGTAAATAAGTGGACTTTGAAACATATATAAGGAACTAGTTGGAGAATAAGACAAAAGCCTTGTCTTCTTC
>JANZLC010000009.1:8782158-8797437 GCA_026413385.1 Erythroxylum gracilipes
CGGTAGATGTACTATTGAATATGAAATTGATATTGTGTTAGAGTGATGTGTCCTCGAAGGTGATATAAATGTGAATACATTGTCATAGATTGTTTGAGGAAAAATAAGGATATAAATAGAAATGATGAGATTAAAGTGTATAAGCCAAGTTGATATGACCTTGAAAGGTTGAACTTGAACTTAGAATGGTTGTGTGATTATCGATATAAGAGTGTATGATTCAGTATGAGAATATATCTGTAGAATGGAGATCTAAATTTCATATGGGTTATGCCCTTATAATTATGAATTGATTAAGAATATATATGTGTGAGATGAAATAAATGACAATTGGAAGAAGAGATGATGATAGCGATATATGAAAAAGTTGTTAAGTTTAGGTTGATTCACCATTGTGAGTGCACATCTAATAGTGGGATCACTATGACAAGTGAAAATATTAAGCATATGTGTATAATATGCGTGGAGATGATATAGGAAGCAATCGGTGACTTATTGAATAAGTGTTAATCATAGTTCCCATAGTTCAAAGTTTAAGATGAGTTAAAGTAAGACGTGAGAGTACTTGTAGTGATCGATTAGGAAGGAATTGAGATTGTTAATGATGTTATCATATGTGATGAATTTGAGGAAAAAGAAGAAGGACACGATTGTGGCATAATCCCCACGATCGAGGATTGGCACAAAGGGAGAAGAGTTGTCTAGAATTAAATGGGATTAAAGTATCCTTAGTATAAGCTACTAATTGGTAATTTGACATAAATACATCTCTAGATAAGATGTAACGATTTTGGTTATATATGCCAAGGTATTAGAGTAAATGAAATCGTTTAATGCCTTACAAAGCCTCATTACAAGGGATGTTCCAATCATATGAGCTATGGCATAAATTGATCCTATTGAGATATTATGAATAGTTAGAATTGATCTTCTTGAGGTACTAAGAATGACTCATAAGTAATTATGAAAAATAGTTGATTGATAAGGATTTCATGAATAGTATCGATGATTGTAGCAAGAAATCTTCTTTTAAAGAAGAATTTCCCTAAATTGAGTTAAGTTAAGTGATTAATGAAGAAACGAATCGGAAATGAAAATGTAATACATCAAAAGTGAATAATGAAGTCATATCCCAAGCGGAGATTTAGAAATAAGAAGTGGAATACGCTATTGAGATTGTATACTTTTTGTTTGATATTTTAAATTCGAGGTGACACTATTGCAAATGTGAGGAGAATATAGGTCTACATTATATTCGATGTAGATATGTTTGGGAGATCCAATTTGAATATGAGGAAGTGAAACTAGCACGCAAAGTGAAGTATTTAATGAATCAAAAATGTGTGGATGAATTAGTACGATTGAATAGGCATATGAATAAGTCGATGTGAATTAAAGGAAATCGAATAAAAAGAGGAAATCAGTAAAGACAAGAAGTCTAGTGGAAAAAAAATCGAAAATGACATGAGATAATATTACTTAATTGAGGAATTAGTCACTTAAGGAATTACAAAAACTTATTTATGGACACAAGGAAAAATTTGAGTGATATCTGTTAGAGTTGATAATACCCAATAGCATTATGATATTGAAGATTTAAGTGATCCAAGCAAAATTGTATTAATTAGTGACTATGATTACTGATGGTATACTGGGTGTGTTTGAAAAGTGAAAAGGGATGTTTTGAGTATTTGAGGAATACGACAGTGATGATATTAATATCAATGGAATTTGGAGATTAGGCGGATATAAGGAAGTTTCACATCAGAGAGTAAGATACAATATGTTGTAATAATATAAAGTGAGTTTTGGTATGCATGAGACAATTAACTGGTTTAGAAGTGCTATTTGAGGTCTGGGAGACATTAGATGTGCAAAGTCATTTTTCTGGAATGTACAAATTATGTTTAAGTTTGAGGAAATTTTTGAGTTTGAAAAATGTACAAATAAATGCTATATTGGTAAATGGTAGTGTGTAATTTGACATATTGAACATACAATTTTATAATAAATTAGTGCAATTTCAGATATTGAGGTTACCAAATTTAGGCAATAAAGAGTGCAAAATGTAGAGTGGAATCGGAAGAATGATATTTGGTGATCAAAATAAGAAGTGTACTCGATAAGGATGTTTAAGTATTGAAAGTGTTAGAAAAGCTTAAGTAACAACTTAAGCTTGACATCCTAGTAGGAGTATGCTAAGATTGTAATTTAGCTACTCAGGATATAGAAGCAAGTGGTTACATGCTTGAGGTACCAACGGTTTCAACTGTTGGGAATATGCTTAAAGCTTATATTTTTGGAGTTCATAGGAGTATACGATGGATGTATAGTTTCAATTGATTATAGGTCTAACAATTGATATCATAGTGACTTTATCAAAGTACTTTATGCAGTGTGTTTGATAGCAAGGGGTTGCTCACCCTTACATTAAAATGAAAAGTGCCCAATAATGGTCAAAGATCAGAATTGCTTCAAGAAACTGGTGGTGAGTGAGATGAATCTGAATAAGAGTAAAGTGACTTATGCAAGATAAATGAGTTAAGTGGATTAACACCGGAGTTATGGAATATAGTGAAATGGACATAAGATTTGGATGTGTTACACTAAAGATAAGTGAATTGTCATAAGAGAGATGAAGTGTTTGTGCAAATACCACCTTAGCAAGGTGTGCTCAGATTGAAATAAAAAGGGGTCAAGCTATTATGAATTGGTCTGTATAAAATTTATTATGACTTAGTGTTAATGATGAAAGAGGTCTTAAATTCGCATTATGTCTTATGTGAATAAGGTAAAAGATTTGTGAGTACTCAATGAAATAATCAAATTGTGTGAGAGTGGAATCAGTGACTGAAGGATTTATTGAGTTATCAGCTATGGTAATTGGAAAGAGAGTAATTAAGTGATGGAGTATATGGGAAATGTAGAAGCATATGAGGAATTATCACCTCTACCGTATTGAACAATCAGATGAAAATTTCGAGGACAAAATTTAATTAAGGGGGAGAAATGTAACATCCCGTCCCCAAATTAAGGGTTAGGACCCGAACTTTCTGTACATGTGAGCTCAAATAGGAATTAAGACAATGCATTTTCTTGCTCAAGCATTATGCTAGCATATATGCACATAAATATTGAATGTTTTGTATAAAAAGTGGTACATGCATTCATTGACAACTTTCAGGTATAAAAGAAGTTAAATGTGATTTTATTGAAAATAAATAGTAGAAGGAATAGAAAGAGTGATCTTGGTATAAGTGGTGATAAGGAAAGATGTAAAAACAAGATTGGTAGTGATCTGGAAAAATATTGACTGAGTATGCTTTAGTCTTTTAGCCACAACATTTTCTCAAGTTATCCCAACGAGATGATTCTTAATTTGAATTAAAGTAGAGATATATGGCTATGTTTTGTATGAAGACATCGAATTTCAATTCTGTCTCTAAGAATCTCAAAAGTTGTCATGAAGTTAAGAATTTGGTGCAGTACATTGGTGTATGAATGGAGTTTCATCTTTGGATTTTAGGGACAAATTTGGGATTGATATAAATAGATTTTAGCAAAACTTCCTTCTGCAAAGTTATAGATCTTTCTTTTATCTTCCAACAGTATATTATATGAAAAATTTGAACATCGGAGTCAAAAGTTACGATTCTTATAAATGGAGACATTTTGGGTAGAAAAAGCAGACGGAAGAAAGTAGACAATGAAAAGCAGACGAAAGAAAGTAGACGATAAAAAACAAACGAAAGAAAGTAGACGATGAAAAGCAGACGGAAGAAAGTAGACGATAAAAAGCAGATGGAAGAAAGTAGACGATAAAAAGCAAACGGAATAAAGCAGACGATAAAAAGCATACGAAAGAAAGTAGACGATAAAAAACAGACAGAAGAAAGTAGACGATAGAAAAGTAGACAGAAGAAAAGTAGACAATGGAAATGAGACGAAAGGAAGGTGAGACAATACAAAAGTAATACGATAGAATTAGCCTTCAAGGTCTTCATGAAAGTGGAAGAAAATAGACGATAGAAAAGTAGACAGAAGAAAGGTAGACGATGGAAATGAGATGAAAGGAAAGTGAGACGATACAGAAGTAAGACGATAGAATTAGCCTTCAAGATCTGCATGAAAGTTGTATATCTCGAAGTCTTCTTTCCAATGGTCTAAAAATGAAGTCAATCCAACATCTATAGTAAAAGTTATGTCTTTCACACTGAGACATGTACTTTACTAGTGAGGGCATGAATATGGTTGCTTCTTTTGGCCATAACTTCTTCTCTAGACCTCCAAATGATCTGAAATGAAATGAGAAAGATTGAGTGAAAAGAGTGATACTGGTACAGTGAGTGTGTTCTTAAAGGATATGAACCGGTGTTATTCCACTGAACACACTTCGGTATTTTGATGATTCTTAAGTTTTACTGATCCAAATGAGATGATTTTTTATTTGTGGTAAAATAGAGACATGGAGCTACAAATGGTATACAGAACTTAGGATCTAATTCAGTCTCTAAGATATATAAATTTCAGATGGAAATTGTGCATAGTATACTGTTATGGACAAGAACAGTCCAAAAATATTTGAAGTATATCTTTTGAACCACTGAACCAAATTGAATGGTTTCGATGGCATTAAAAACTTAAGACAATAGAGGACATTTTCTTCTAGAAAGTGTTATGTTAGAATGTTTAAGGACATTTTTCGCAAGACACTTAAGTTTAAAAGAACATAAGCCTATAAGGAAGGATAAAATGGACTTTTTGGACTCAATAAGGGCATAATTGGAAAAAGAAGTGTTGCCTTGTTTATAAAAGGAGGAGGAAACGTGGATGAGAAGATTCTAGAGAAACAAAATGTGTGGATGAGAAGAGAGTGTCGAGAAGAGAAAGAAAGAAAGAAGGAAAACAAGCTAGGGTTTTAATCTCCTTAGTATTCAAGAAAGATTTTAAAGTTGTTCAAGAGGAAAAAAAGAGCTTCCATTTGAGCTAAAGATCTCCTCATTGAGTGAAGGATCAAGGAAACCAAGAGTATCCTACCCAAGAACAACGGGAAAGACAATCTTGACTTGAAGTTTTGCAAGCAATTAGGTCAAGTGTCCACATTCAGGTGTTTCTAGACTTTAAAAGCAAATGCTAATTTGGAGCGTACTGTGAGTAGACCTAGATGGTCTTACTTTATTGTTTGTTATTTGAATTTTTATTCATTACCTACTGAATTATTATGTGTATTTGACTGATTGTGTTGGTTTTCGGATAGAAGGTCCGATGACTGTGATATATAGATGAGATATTAAAGTGCAAATTGTTGTAAATGTGATTGTTAAACGTGTTAGGAATGTGTATTTGCATTTTTATATAAATGAAATTGTAAATTCTCCACTTTAGTGTGGAATGTCGGACTAAGGTCCGATGAGATGAGAAAGTGTTTAAATGGGATAAACAATTGTGAGTGATGCATTCCATTGCATGAATGCATGAAACATAATGGCAGTTGTGACCAGAGTAGCCACCGATCAGAGCTACAAGCTCAACGTGTAAAAAAGAGCTTCAAGATCAAAGTGATTCAGAGCCTAAGGCTTAACGATTAATGAGCCCTATATGGGACAGTTATCAATGAGCCCAGTATCCAATGGATACGGGATAGTTTAGGCACTCGGTCACAACAAAGTAACAAATGGAAAGTAAGTGAGTCTCATGTGCACTGCATATGTATAATGAAAAATGTGAATTATGATGCATGATATTAATGATTCAATTATAATGAATGTGAAATGTAAAATGATGTGAATATGATTTATGGGTTATATGACTGGGTGAGCCATCGATGATGGTCACTCACTGAGTTCGTAAAACTCACCTAAAATTTGCAAATATTTTTCAGGACTCAGAAGAATACCACATTAGGCCAATGGGAGTATGCTTACAGCATACAAGTGAAGGATAGAGGTCGGGATCAGTTCGCGTCTGTATTTGTGTTTTCCCTATTTTGTATTGAATTGTATTTCCGCATCCTTTTGTATAACTTTGTGTTTTGAAATGATTCAAGTGTTTTGTAATTATGAAAGGCCCGAATGGCTATTGAAAATTATGCTTATTGAAATTGTTATGAATGAATGTGGGCCCAATGTGAGCATCGAATTCTGCATATATTGTGTTGTGATTTCAAATATATATATATATATAGCACGGACTCAGATATCACCGCTGATGTCGGGTTCAAGTCATTGCGGGAGTGGGGCGTTACATTTATGTGGTATCAAAGCCCAGAATTACCATCTTATATGGGCATTCTAAAATGTGTGTCAAGTTACATGCATATGAGTCGTGTCATAGCAGAAAACGGTAACTGATCCTCAGTATGAGTCACATGCATGAGCATTTCCTTAAGAGTTTGCGTGGTTAGAAGCATCGAGAAACTTGATGATGTGACAGGATGTGAGAAAATAAAGGTTTATGGACATGTCGGAAATAAGGAAAATAAGAATATGAGTAGAAATGAAGAGATTAAAGTTTACAGGTGGAATGAAATGCAATCATAAAATTGTTATGATCATAAATGGAGGAATTTGAAACCAAAATGGTTATGTGAGTATTGTGATAAGAGTTTGTAATTCAATATAAGGAGATACTAAGGGAAAATTGAGACCATAAATTCATAATGATTTTGCATCGAAAATTTTGGATTGGTTGAAGATATATATATATATATATATATATATATATGTATGTATGTATGTATGGGAAAATGAATAGTATATGGATGGATAGAATTGATAAAGATTCAGTGTAATTGTCTCGGCGGATGTATTATTGAATATGAAATTGATATTTTGTTCTGGTGATATGTCCTCGGTGGTGATATAAATGTGAATACACTGTCCTAAATTGTTTGAGGAAAAACAAGGATATAAGTGGAAATGATGAGATTAAAGTGTATAAGCCAAGACGATATAAGTGTTTATGATTCAGTATGGGAATATATCTATGGAGTGGAGATTTAAGCTTCATATAGGTTATGCCCCTACCATTACAAATTGATTGAAAATAAATGTGTGTGAGATGAAATAAATGACAAGTGGAGGATGATACGATGATAGTGATATATGAAAAAGTTGTTAAGTTTGATTTTCCATTGTAGGTGCACATCGGATAGTGAGTTCGCCATGACAAGTGAAAGTATTAAGCTTATGTGAACAATATGTGTGGAGATGATATAAGAAGTATTCGGTGACTTATTAAATAAGTGCTAATCATAGTTCTTATAGTTCAAAGTTTAAGATGGGTTAGTGTAAGACGTAAGAGTACTTGTAGTGGTCGATCGGGAAGAAATTAAGATTGTTAATGATGTATCATATGTGATGAATTTAAGGAAAAAAAAATAAGGACACGATTAGGGAGAAATCCCCATAATCGAGGACTGGCACAAAAGGAGAAGAGTTATCTAGAATCGAATGGGATTAAAGTATCCTTAGTATAAGCTACTAATTGGGGAAAATCGATGTAAATGCATCTCTAGATAAGATGTAATAGTTTTGATGATATTTTTCAAGGTAATAGAGTAAATGAAGTGGTTTAGTGCCTTACCGAACTTCATTTCAAGGGATGTTCTGATCATGTAAGCTATGGCATAAATTGATCCTATTTGGATATTATGTATAATTAGAATTGATATTCTCGAGATACTAAGAATGATTGATAAGTAATTATGGAAAATAGTTTATTTATAAGGATTTCATGAATGGCCTCAATGATTGTAGTAAGAAATCTTCTTTTTAAGAAGAATTTCCCAAAATTGGGTTAAGTTGAGTGGATGATTCAGTTTAAGAGTGGTCATCGAAGAAACAAATTGAAAATGAATATGTAAGAAATCAAAAGTGAATAATGGAATTATAGCCCAAGTGGAGACTCAGGCCCAGGAAGTGGAATATTCTACTAAGATCGTATGCTTTTTGTTTGATGAAAAGAATCCAACCACGTGAATGGATTTTAAATTCGAGGTAACCCTATTGCAAATGTGAGAAGAATATAGGTCTCCATTATATGTGATGCAAAAATGTTCGGAAGGTCCCAATTGAATCTAAGGAATGTAATACCAACACGCAAAGTGAAGTATTCAATGAATTGAAAATGTGTGGAGGAACTAGTACGATTGAATGGGCATCTGAATAAGTTGATGTTAATTAAAGGAAATCGAATGAAAAGAGAAAACCATTAGAGACAAGAAGTCGAGTGGGAGACTGAAAATGATATGAGATAAGATTATCTTCATTGAGGAATTAGTCACTTAAGGAATTGTAAGAATTCATTTTTGGATATAAGGAAATTTGGGTTATTTTTGTTCGGGATAGCAATGCCGCGACAATATCATGAAATTGGAAAATTTTAGTGACCCAAGTAAGAATCAGATCAATTGGAGATGATGATCGTGGATGAGATCTTGAATGTAGTCGAACAGTCAAAAGAATACTTTGGATCATTTGAGGAAAAAGGTGTAAATCGTATGAATGATGAATATAAGAAGAATTTTGAGGATCTATAACCTCAATGTTAATTATGCCATTTGGATTTGGAGATTATGCAGTATGTAATGAAGTTTCACATCAGAAATAATGATACAATATGTTGTAACAGTACAAAGTGGTTTTGTGCGCATAAAGACAATTAAAGTCTTATGAGTTGATTTTGATACGTGGTAGAAGTGTTATGATAGGAATCGCTTTGCAGTCATGGAGACATTAGATGTGCTAAGTCATTTCTGGAATCTATAAATTATGTAAGTTTGGGGAAATTATTAAGTTTAAAGAATATACAAATGAGTGCTATACTGGTAAAGGTAGTGTGTAATCTGACACATTAAACAAAAAATTCTATAATGAACTAGTGCAATTTCATATATTGAGGTTACCATTGCTTAGAGTGCAAAATGTTGAATGGAATATGGGTCAAAATGAAGTGTATTTGAGATCGTTATGGAAGTGCAATAATAACCTTTGATATACAACCTCAAGAACACATCGAAAGGAGCAATTGAGGGCTAAGAATGTAGGACTGAGTGGTTACATATTTGAAGTACCAACTATCGGGGAAGGGCTTAAAACTTATATTATTGAATTCATAGGAAGACGAGATTGAGGTAAAATTCAAATTGATAATAGACATTACAATTGTGACCATGGTGGCACCATTAGAACACAGTATAGGGATTTGTATAACAGGAAGGTGGTCAATCACCCTTACATTGAGATAAAGAGGGCCTAAAATGGTATAAGGCCATAGTAAATGTAAGATATCTAAAATAAGAGTAAAGTGACTTATGAAAGATAATTGGGTTAGGTGGATCAACACCGGGAAGATGAAATATAGTGAAATGGACATCAGAGTTGAATGTATTAACACAGAAGAGAAGTGAATTGTAAAAAGGAAAGACTTTGGCAAGATGAAGTGTTTTTGTGAGTACCACCTTGGCAAGGTATGCTTATATTTGGAGAAAGAACAAGTTAAGCTATATGAATTGGTCTATATGAAAATTTTTATGAGTTAGTGTTACTAGTGAAAAAGGTCTTAGATTTATAATATATGATATGTGAATAGGTTCTGAAATTATCACATGATCGACAGAGATAGATATTAAATGTGACTTTATAGAAAATGAGGAGTAGCAGGAGTAGAAAGAGTGATCTTGGTGTGTGTTGCAATAAGAAAAGATTTAGAAACAAGATTGGTAGTGATCTGGAAAATGTTCACTGAGTGTGCTTCGGTTTGTTAGCCATAACTTTGTCTTTAGTTATTCAAACGAGATGATTCTTGATTTGATTCAACTAGAAACGTATGGCTACATTTCTTATGAAGACTTCAAATTTCAATTATGTCTCTAAGAATCTCAAAAGTTGTCATGAAGTTAAGCATTTGGTGCAGCATGTTGGTGTATGAATAAAAAATTCATCTTCGGAATTTAGTGGAAAATTTGGGGTTGATATAAATAGATTTTAGCCAAGGTGCCTTCAGGAAAGTTGTAGATATTTCTTGTGTATTTCCAATAGTATATAGTATGAAAATTTTGGACATCTAAGTCAAAAGGTATGATTCTTATAAGTGGAGACGTTCTGGAGGAAAAAAATGAGACACAAAAGTGAGATGCAAAAGTGAGACGCAGAAATGAGACGCAAAACTAAGACGCAAGAAAATGAGACGCAAAAGTGAGACACAAAAGTGAAACACAGAAGTGAGACACAAAAATGACACGCAAAAGTGAAACGCAAAAATGAGACGTAAAAGTAAGACGTAGAAATGAGACGCAAGAAAATGAGACGATGGAAATGAGACGATACAAAAGTGAGATGATACAAAAGTCAAATGATAGAATTGGCCTTTAAGGTCTTTATAAAAGTTGTAGATCTCGACATCGTCTTTCCAATGGTCTAAAAAGAGATCAATCCGACATTGTTTGTGAAGGTTATAGAAATCATGCCATAATAGGTTCAATTTGATGGAGCACAAACATGGTTGCTTCTTTTGACCATAACTTCTTCGCTAAACCTCCAAATGACTTGATTATTAAACCATTGGATTTGTAATATATTTCTCTACATCTCTAAAAAATAATAGCTATCTAAAATGAATGGAGAAAGATTGAGTGAAAATGGTGGGACGGGTATAGTGAGTGTGTTCTTCAATAATATGAATTGGTGTTATCTCACTGAACATACTTTAGTATTTTGATGTTGTCTGGATCAATAGAGGTCCAAATGAGATGATTTTGTTTTGCGATAAACTAGAGACATGGAGCTACAAATGGTATGAAGAAATTGGAATTTAATTCAGTCTCTAAGATGTTTAAATTCCAGATGGAAGTAGTGTATAGTTATACTGTGTGGACAAGAGTAGTCCATAAATGTTTGAAGTATATCTTTTGAATCACTGAACTAAATTGAATGATTTTGGTGGCATTAGAAACGTAAGACAATAGGGGAGATTATTCTAGAAATAATGTTATGTCAGAATGTTCAAGGGTAATTGTGGCAAGACACTTAAGTACAAAAGATATAAGGCTTAAATAGAAGGGAAAATGGGACAATTCTCAATCATTACGGGCATAATTGGAAGAAGAAGTGTTGTCTTGCTTATATATAAAGAAGAAAAATGTGAATGGGAGGATAAGTAGCAGTGATTTAGGAAAATAAGTAAGAAAGAGAAAGAGAGTTGGTGGTTTAAGAGAAAAGAAGAGAGTTGAGCTAGGGTTTAACTCTCCTTAGTCTTCAAGAAAGATTTTGAAGTTGTTCAAGAGGATAAAAAAGAAAGGGGAAGAAAAGAACTTCCATTTGAGCTAAAGATCTCTTTATGTTGAAGAATCAAGGTAAGATCTTTTAGACTCTTTTGGATTTTTAGAAGGATTCTAGTTTACGGAGTTTAGAAAATGTTTGGGTTTAAATGTTCTAGAATCAATTTTAGTGATTTTGCTTTGTGGGATTTTTAAGTGGATTTCTATTGAATGAGATTTGGTTTGTTTTAGGAAACCAAGAGAATCCTACCCAAGAATAAGGGGAAAGACAATTTTGACTTGGAGTTTTGCAAGCCAACTAGGTAGGTAATATATTTATGGTTATTGTGTAAATGGGCAATGTGCCTAAATGTGTACATATGTTTAAATTGCTAAGCTATAAATGGGAATTGGATATTATGAGATCATATAAGGTTAGAAAAGAGTTGACAAGAAATTAAGTTATGATATAGAGTAACCAAGTGTTCTTGAGATGTGAGCTTTTGAAAAGGGTAAAGGTTAAAAGGAGAATTTAGAATGATTATGTACAAATGAAGTGTAAGTCTAAGTTCAATGAGACATGTATGAATTTAAAAAGGGAATGGGCATAAAATGTGTTATAGAACATACCCGGGATGTCATTGAATGTGCATTGTACATAGCCTATATAACTGATTGGGCATAAATGAGTTTTGTAACGATTGTGAATTGTGTGTTTCATAAATTGTGATGCGCAGGTTAAACATCTGCATACAGGCGTTCTAGAATTTGGAAGCAAATGCTATTTTGGAGCGTACTGTGAGTAGACTGAGATGGTCTAACTTTATTGTTTGTTATTAAAATTTTGTATTCATTGACTACTAAATTATTATGTGAATGTGACTGATTGGTTTGAATTCTGGACAGAAGGTCCGATGATTGTGATGACTGATCTAAATTATTGAAGTGCTCATTGTATGTGAATAAGATGAATTAAGTGTTTTCAGAATGTGCATTGCTCAACTATATGTTGAATGCTGGACTATGGTCCGATGATAAGTGAATGTGATCGAACAAGTGCATGTAATGTGAGTGATGCATTCCATCTTATGAATGCATAAAATATAAAGGAGTTGTGACTTGAGTCTCCTCTTTGAAGCGCTTCCATGTAGAGCTTTGCTCTGTGAACTCTAATACTGCACGTAGAGCTATGCTCCGTGAACTCTGTTCTGACTGAGCTTTATGGGCCAGTATTCTGTTCTGACTGAGCCTACGGGCCAGAACTCTGCATATGTGAAAGGCACTTAGTCACAACAATAAGAACGAATGTGAGTCCCATCTAAGTGGCATATGCATAATATAAATGTTTAAGTACATTGAATGTGAAATTTGACATTCTGTTTGATTTGTTATATATACGTTAAGTGACCGGGTGAGCCATCGATGATGGTCACTCAATGAATTCGCAAAACTCACCCAAAATTTGCAAATATTTTTCAGGATAAGAAGAATACCCCTTTAGGCCAACAGGAGTATACCTACAGCTTGCAAGTGAAGGTTAGAGGTCGGGATCAGTTCGCGTCTGCATTGCATTTCTCTATTTTGTATTGAATTGTTATTCTGCAACTTTTGTATAAATTGTATTCCAAAATGACTCAAGTGTTTTGTAATTGTGAAAGGGCTGAATGGCTATTGAAAATGTTTATGAATAAAAGTTGTCCTAAATTGAGTATCTGTCTATTGTGTTTGTGTTTTAAAAAAGTTATACTAACTTTCTGATTGATTGAGTGCTCTAACACGCCACCTTCGCGGAGCACAAACTCGGATATCATCATCAATGTCAGGTTTGGGTAATCGCGGGAGTGGTGTGCGACACTTTTTTCTGCCCATTTGTACAAAAGCGGTGTGCTACACTTTTTTCTGCCCATTTATACAAAAGCAAGCTTTTGATTTAAACTAATCTAAACTTCGCTATCTGGTGGTTGCTACTCACTCTTGAATGTCATCTTTAAATTTTCCTCTAGTTTAGTTTCATTTCTAAATGACTTTGTGAAGTCGATATGTCTTCCCTTGCAGTTGCCATAGTTTTTGTATTGTTTAAGTTAATAATTTCTTGTTCACTACAATGCCTTTAGACCCTTTTTTAGAAATGATAGGTAAATTGGCTTGGATGTATTATAACATATGATGAGTTCATCTATTGCTATTGAGAGCAGTTTTCTAATCTAGTTATTTATCCAACTAATTAGTTAGCTTGGATTTGCCATATAGGTGAACTGATGATATTGATTTGCCTCAAGTGCGTGTACAATAATGTGTTCTTACTGCTATACTTTCTTCGCATAACTATGGTTTAATTTCCAACAATTGCTCATAGAGTGGCACTAGCCAGCTCTCATCCTTTGCTTTTCTATTTTCTCTGTCCATATTATCAGGGAACCATATGAAGGAGGCTGTTGTGGGAGAGTAGAGGTCGGGGGGTTTTCTTTGGAGATCAGAGGCAAACGTTTTCTTTGGGATAAAATGATTTTCTGAGAAACTTGTTCTTAATTTGCAAGTTGATGAAGTTTGTCATGTTAGGACTTTATTTGTTGATCACATTTTGTAAACGAAATAAGAGTTACATGAGTGAAGCTCAAAGAAGTGTACTTAATGCCCTTCTTTTTCGGACTGGTGACCTGTCCAAATAGCTAGCTAGAGGGATTGTTTATTTTCTAATTATTTCTAATTTAGCATTTAAGAACATGACATGGCAAGTGTTATCGTTGACAAGATCCCTATCCAAAAATCTTACTAAAACAAACCATTTTTAAATTAATCTACCTAGGATAATTAAAAACATAATTCTTGTTGTGCTCATCACATGGGAGTTAATAGAGCTGCGATTGTTTTGCTAGGCCTTGTATCACTTTATTTCAGTTATGTTCTTGATTAAGTGTCTGAGGATTGGCCTTGGAGACTTTATTTTGAATTAAGGAAAAAAGTAGTTATGTTATGACTTCTCAAGTACAAAATTTTTCTGCTGGTTGGTTATTCACATAATCATATAAAATAGCTGAGGATATTGCAACAACGTCAATTTATGCACAGACTTCAAGTTTGTTTTCTCATTGTAGGTGCTAGGATTTGGTTGGGCTGGCATTTTTAGGAGATATTTTGTGGAACCAGGGAAGATGAGGTGGCCTTCTAATCTTGTACAAGTCTCGTTGTTCAAGTAGACATACATTACAATCCTATGTGTTTTTATTTAAAAGTTTTCTATTCCTCTATTAATTGAATGATAAATCTTGTATTATTCATGATTGTACATATTTCTTTTGTAGTTTTATCTGCAGTTAGTGGGATTTAAGTTAAGTATAGAAATTTACTAGAGGGTAAGTACTGGCATTCATCTGTTTTAGGATAGCGTAAACGGAAAGAAGATATGATATCTATAGTTTCTTATTGTTAAGTCAAAATGACTTCAAGGTTTAATAATTTTGATGATAAGCAAAAAGCAGACGAAAGCCATATGATGAAAAGCAGACGAAACAAAATCCAGTTTAAGCATAAAAGCAGACGGAAGCTAAGCAATGAAAAAGCAGACGGAAGCTAAGCAAAGAAAAAGTAGATGGAAGCTAAGCAATGAAAAAGCAGACGGAAGCTAAGCAATGAAAAAGCAGACTGAAGCTAAGTAAAGAAAAAGCAGACGGAAGCTAAGCAAAAGCAGACGGAAGTTAAGCAATGAAAAAGAAGACGGAAGCTAAGCAAAGAAAAAGCAGATGGAAGCTAAGCAATGAAAAAGCAGACAGAAGCTAAGCAAAAGCAGATGGAAGCTAAGCGATGAAAATCAGACGGAGCGAAAAGCAAACAGAGCGAAAAGCAGACGAAGCAAAAATCAGACGAAACAAAAAAGCAGACGAAGCGAAAATCAGACGAAGCAAAAAAAATAGACGATGCTATAAACAGACGAAAGAATAAAGAAGACGGAAGCATCAGCTTGAGTTAGTTACAGAGCTCAACTGACTAACCGTTTCTTTAAAGAATCAAGAAGCAGTTACTCA
>JANZLC010000009.1:8813966-8833052 GCA_026413385.1 Erythroxylum gracilipes
TTGAACGACCAAAGAATTATTAATGAGTGTGTGCAATTGAGAAGGGTAAACAATTTAACACTTGAGTCTGGATTAATTTGTATATTTAGTTCAGAGCCCTAAGACACGAATTTTGCATGTTAATGATTTGAAATGACTTGAATGATTATGTTTTAAATTAAATGTATTTCTTGAAGTTGAAGCCATTGTCTCAGTACTGCATTGTGTGCTATATTAATTTCTATGTGTTTGTTGTTTTGTTTGCTTGAGGACAAGCAAACGTTTAAGTGTGGGGATGTGATAAGTGTGAAATGCATCTTGTTTTAGGGTATAGTTTGATATGTGTTTATCTGTTTATTCAATTGTTTAGTAAGTGTTTTTGGTAGAATTGTGTTAGTTTGTGAATTATTTGTGTTTAAGTGTTTTTATGTGTTAGTACAAGCATTTGAGCTTAATTATTATGCCTTTGAGTTACCTTGATGTGTTTGTTAGTATTTCAGGGTCAACAGTGAAGAATGGAGAAGTTTCGAAAAGACTTAGACCAAAATAACAGCCTACAATCGTGGCCTATCCTGCCACAGTCGTGACAGAAGCGAGGGAGACAACCCACGATCTTGATAGAAGCATTAGATTTGACTCAAGATCATGGCCTTCCTGCCATGATCGTGACAGAGAGCTTGCAAGTGGCACACGATCGTGGCTTACATCGGAGAGACATGTAGACACATAGAAAAGTCAAAATTTGAGGGTTTTTTCGGACCTTTTCGACCTCAAAAAAACCTTAGGGCTACCACAAACACTTTAAGTATAAAAAGAACAAGACAAAACAGGAAAAAGGAGCTTCTTGCATCAGCCACCATCAAGAAACCCTAGGGAGAGTTCATCGAGAGATTGAGAAAGAGACGAAGGAAGAGAGACGAGGAGAAGAAGTCAACGCGAAGTACTTCCCAAAACAGGAAGTTTCCCAACGTTGCTGCCTCCATCATCCGTTCAGATCTGGTTTTCGGTGTATTTTAATTTTATTTATGTATAGAATTGAGACAACTGTTGAGATAGGATTTTATGAATGTTGAGAAATGTCTAAACTCATCTTCGGATAAAAACAATCTATGATTCAATAAAAATCTGATTATTTATATTATTTGGATTCATTGTGATTGATTTGTGCACTTGCATAATTCGGTGATAAACTGAGAGGGTAAATTGAATAAAAAATAAGTAAATTGGGATAACGAGAGTTAGCTGATTTAATAAGAACGAGAAATCAATCAAATCGGTAATTATGTGAAGAGAGATCTTACATAGGTTTCCTGTAGTCTAGTGGAAAACTTCAAATCTAATTAGGGTTTGGATAAATTGTGAATTGAGAAATTACAATTTTCCATAATCTGATTATAGTTTATAATTTAGGGCTATTGGTTATAACTCAAGAGAGACTAATCAATCCTAGGATCGTCTAGGACCAATAATCCGACAATTCATAATTAATTATATTGTTTGATTAAATCGATTGATTGAATTGCATCATTGTTTTAGTTTAGTTAAATTTGAATCTCTACGATTAGTTTTATCCTTAGATTTTAGAATTAGATTAACCCTCATCGTGGGATTGACACCTTAGATATTACGCAAATGACCCGTATATTTGCAGAATATCGATGTTAAAATATTAAAACTACATATATCAGAAAACTGCAATCAAGCAAGAAGAACACGCCAAACCCAAGTATGTCTTTAGTTTATAACTTATTTTCTGGGTTTTAAAAAAATAATGAATCTGTATATCGTCCACTAATGAGGCTTAATCCCAATTGTTTTCTTCTTTCTTCTAATATGTGTGTTCATGCTTGTCGTCCACTAAGGAGGCTTTTGTATTGATGTGGTTTTAAAAATCTGAATCAAATATGATTTAATCCTTTTATTTATGATTCTTATTTTTAAGTTATTCAGTTACAAAATCTAATCAAAAAACTGCAAACTCATGATTAATTACAATTAGTTTTCAAACAGTATAACAATTTCTTTTCAACATCCGCGTGATGATTAAATAAATTTTTAGAGTTTTAGAGTAGGAAGTAGAGTTAATCTTCCACGTTTTCTCCAATTTGTTTTCTTATTCTTTTTCCCTTTATCCTTTTGTTGGAAGCTCTCATTTTTCCCATTTCTAATGAAAGACGAGCCAACACTATCTCATTTTTCTCCTTAAACGTACCACGATAAAGTGATTTGAGTTACGATCAGTCACATGAAGGAATGAATATATATATGGTGAATGAAATGCTTTCATTCCATTTCTTTCTTCCTCTTTCAACCTCACCCCACTCCATCCATGCATGCATGCAAGCTGAAGCACTTACCGGCATATGATATGATTAAAACAAAACGTCACCGATCTCGAGGCACCCATAGTATAATATATGTATTTTACAATTATGATGTAAAGGTTGCCAGGCCTGAGAAAAATTGCAGGCCGGACTTTAAAAACCCAAAATTTGTACAGTTCGAATTTTGAAAAAGAATTTGCACTCAACAACAAAGTTCATCTCCTTTTCTTCTCGGAGAACCCCGTCAGCTTTCAATCATCTTCGATCTGTAACAATCTCTTTCGTTCTTTTTAATTTTCATCACGCACATTCACGTGTCTCTTCTGGGTCGTTCTTCGTTTTTCTTGAATATGTAGATTTTGTACAAAGTTTGGGTCTTTTGGTTCCTATTTTTCTCGTGGGCTTGGACCTATGATCTTCTTAGCTTTTTTGAGGTATTTGAATTTGTGTTCAGATACATTTTAGGGTTGTGCCATTTGGGGTTGCTGGTTATACATGAGATAGGTCAAGAACTTGTTATGTTTCCTACGCATTTGTGTTTATCATTTTTCTTTGTTTTTTTGCACTAACAGAGTCTGTTTATTGAATTTGTGGCGGGGAAGAGGATTGTTGAATTGGGATTTTTTTTCTTTTTTTTCCCCTTTTTCTCGTTCTTGATCGCCTCAAGTTTTTCTTTTTGTTTTTTGGGGTCTAATTTCATTTTTCCATTTGCCGCAGAGGAAGAAAGTATTTTTGAAGTTCTTAGTTTAGGTTTTTGCTCTTATTTGGAAGGTTGCTACTTTTCTTTCTTTCTTTTCACAGTCACTTGTTTGTTTTAATGCTTAGTTTGACCATGTTTCCTTCATTTGCTTCAATTTCTTGCAGGCTTTGTCAGGAATTCTTTTTAGTACCTGGTATTACATTTTTAAAGGTTGATTATGGCGGAATCAAGCTCAGTTGATGTAATTCTCGAATATTTACAAAAGAATGGCTTCGCAAGAGCTGAGGCGGCATTGCGCAGTGAGCTCGGTAGCCGTCCTGATTTGAAAGGGTTCCTCCAAAAGCTAAGCATTGATGACAAAGACTCATGGAAGTTAGTGGAAGATGAGAACGGGAACAAATGTGTAAGTGAGAAGCAGGGATCAAGTTTACAAAACAGTGGTGAAATTTCCAAAGAACTTATTGTAAAAGAGATAGAATGTGGAACTGGTAAAAATGGCTTTAAAACAAAATGGCAAACATCTGCTTCTATTGGGGAACGGGATAGCAAACCTAATGAAGAAATTGGAGTAATTGATTCTGAGGATACTGTTCTTGATTTATATTCATGGAATTTTAAACCTACTAATGGTTCTTCTGGTCCTTATCAAAATGCCGGAGGTTCTCGTGCCCCTAACTTCTCTGTTAAAACAAATATGAAAACTGGAGAAGTTAAATTTTCCAGTGAAAAAAGAAGTTCTTGGATTGGAAATGCTAGTACCTGCACTAGTAATCCCAATGTGGAATTGAAATATGAAAGGGCTGAATCAAAGGAACTTGACCAGCAACATAAGACTACTCTTGCATCTTCGACAGATGTCATATGGTCTAGAGGGGAGGTGCCTACAAGTTCTACAGATTTATGGAAAGACTGTTCTGTCAAGACTGTTTTTCCGTTCCCTAAAGTGGACGAGTCAACCAGTTATGATACAATTAGTCCTTTGGAGAAAAAAGAAGGAAGGAGAAAAGCAGATAATAGCGAAGTTAGAGTGGCTATCAAAGAGCAGGTGGATGAGGTTGGAAGAGCTTTGTACTTGGGAAAGTCACAAGGTAGTAGCGAGCCAATAAATTTGAGCAGTTTTGATTTTCCACTTGCATCTGATAACACGAGGGAAGAATTTCCTAGACTTCCTCCTGTGAAACTCAAGTCAGAGGAGAAGTTAATGAATGTCAATTGGCAGGAAAAGTTTGAGCGTGAAGGGCAAGGGGTAAAGCTTGGCACTGCTGATAATGCTTTGTTCATAGGGTCATATCTTGACGTCCCTGTTGGACAAGAAATCAGCTCTTCAGGTCAGTGGACTTTAGTTTCGACTTATTTCTTTTTCATTGTCTTACTGTGACAAAACTTATGTTTTTTTTTACTCCTTTACACTTGGGGATGCAAATAATGGATTTTAGAACAAAATATAGGGAAAATCAATTGTCATCCATCATTATTGAATCTCTTTTAACATCTAAGATCTAGCTATTACGAGCTGTTAGAAGTGATAATTCTTATTTTCTGTTGAAGGTGGCCAACTTGTTTAATTAGCCTCTTTAGAGCTCCTGTGGTCTTGTGCTTTAGAACGACTGCAGCCTTGTTCTTGAATTTATGGAAAGGGAACTTAAAGCCTTTTAGGGTCTCTTTTGTGCACTTGATTTGAGCGTAAAATATTGTAGGACTACTGTGGTCTTGTGCTTTAGAATTACTGCAGCCTTGTTCTTGTATTTATGGAAAATGAACTTAAATACTTCTAGGGTCTCTTTTGTGCACATGACTGTAGCATAAAATATTGTAGATTATAATAGCATTTAATACAACTTTTGTTCGAGACAGAGAGTGGATGATATGGTTATGTTACTATATTAGCTTGATTTGATTAGTAAGAGAAAATTATGTAAATTTTGAGTGTGCAAAAATGATAAAAACTTGTTTTCAAATGAGCTAATAAACAAGCTTTAAATGACCTTGTAAACAAGTCTTTAGATGAGTTTATATTCTAGTTCTAGTTAAATTTGCAAATGAATTGTTCATGGTCCTAAGTTAGTCGAGTACAGCTTGCTTATTAAGGAAGCCTTAACTAGAACACAAGTCACCCCTTTATGTATATGAATGATCCCGAAATAAGACGTTACCAAATTGAACACCTAGCAATTGGTGATGGTTCAAATGAGATGTGGTTGTCATTAATGGTTAATTGTTGTCAGCATTTTTGGGTGATGATGGTTGGCAAAAATTTTTTTTAAAAAAAGTTTAAAGCTTAATTCTTTCTGTTTTAGTGGACTAAGGAAGCAGTTGCCTTTTCATTATCCATTTGGCTTGCTTGGATAAGCACAAGTTATTGCATGAAGAAGTGACAGAAATAATTGGACTTGAAGAGCAAGCAAGTTACCTGCTCAATTGTTTCATAATTGTAGAATAAGGAGAATTGTCTTTCTTGTCTTGTTTGTTGTGTAGTTCCTTTTCTACCCATACCTACTCTTCAAGAGTTTAAGACTTTTGTGAAGTCAGGTAATCATCATGTTGCATGGGATTTTGTATCATGAAACAAAGGCATTTTATTGCCTTCTTTATGGAGATCTGTCTATGAGAACATTTTCAACTTATAGGCAGTCAATGCTGGATCATCTTGTTTCTAATGACTGTTTATCATGAGATTTTAGTCTATGTTTATGTGTCATGCATTCCCTCTTTGATCATTGTTCTTTATTATGTAAAGTGGTTTTATATTGTGTTTGTTTCATTGATTAATGTGGTGAAGGTTGTGCATTGGCTGATATATCTGAGACTGGTAGGGATAATTAAATGGGTAATTTGGACTTATGTTTTAGCTTGTAGTAGGATTAGTCATTGAGCCTAATAGCAATTTTGGATGGAGGCACATAATAGTTCATTCTTTAAAAATCAAACTTTTGGCATATGTTTGAATATATGACTCGCTGATAATTATGTATTCCTGTCTGGTTCTCTGAGTCAATCTATGGGGGAGAGAGTTATGGATAGTTTTAGGTGTTAATTAACAAGTGGATGGTTAAGGGCCCGAGAAGGATGTTTGGAGCATTTTCCGTAATGATTAATTTAGCATTTGTTGTCAAATTCCTGCTAGTAGTTGTAAGACGGAAATCAGGGATATGAATGTGGGTGATAACTTCACTTATGAGATGAAGGCAATCATAACTTGCATAAATCTTAGTGAACATGTAAATTGCTTGAATGCCCTTTCTCCTTAAGTGATGAGATACAGAACAAGTGCAATTATTACTGCAAGTTGGAACTTTTATCATCCTAAATAGGCTTCACACACAGAATTATTATAGCATATTCTTATTTTATCTCTGAATTATGGTCTAGCTGCAAAGCGGATTGCAGGAGGCAGCTGGTTATCTGTAAGTCAGGGAATTGCAGAGGATACATCTGATCTGGTTTCTGGTTTTGCTACTGTTGGTGATGGGATAAGTGAATCCATAGACTATCCAAATGAATATTGGGATTCTGATGAATATGATGATGATGATGATGATGGCTACACAAGACAACCTATTGATGATGAGACTTGGTTTCTGGCTCATGAAATTGATTATCCAAGTGATAATGAGAAAGGAACAGGGCATGGAAGTGTTCCAGACCCACAGGAAAAAGATCCAAGAAAAGATGATGATGATCAATCTTTTGCTGAGGAAGGTTCATACTTCTCCGGTGAACAATACTTTCAAGGAAAGGCTGTTGAACCACTTACAGTTTCAGATGATCCAGTAGGTTTGTCAGTGACTGAAATGTATAAGAGGACCAATGAGAGTGATTTAATGTCTCAATATGATGGACAATTGCTGGATGATGAAGAGATAAATTTAATGCGTGCAGAACCTGTATGGCAAGGATTTGTCACTCAGACAGATGAACTTGTCATGTTAGGGGGTGGGAAGATCCTGAATGAATGTGGAGGGGCAGGACTGCATGATATTTGTATGGATGATGATCATCGTGGCTCAGTAAGATCTATTGGTGTAGGTATTAACAGTGATGCTGCTGATATTGGCAGTGAAGTACGGGAAAGTTTGGTTGGTGGAAGCAGCGAGAGGGATCTAGAATATTTTCATGATCACGATGTTCGAACTGGTGGGTTTAAACATTCTGACCTTGACTCAGAGAAGAAGTATGTTGATAAATTAAACAGGGATAAAAAGAGAATCTCTAAACAAGATTATAAACAAGTGGTTGAGAGTGACAAAGTTGCTTCTACTCAAGTGAAAAACCATAGTGATGTGGGATTTTCTTTCCCTCCACCACTGATGGATGGACAAGTGATGCAGGCTGGATCTAGTAAATCCTTATGGTCAAACAACTGTGATGCAGTTATTGATGATGAAACTGATGAGTGTTTGAATGCTTTGACGGGAAATAATGACATGCTTGCCTCATGGAAGCGGAAGAGTAGTGATTCCTCAACTGTAAAGAGTTCCAGGGGTGAAATGAATACCAATACTATTAGATCTGCAGATTCTTCTCCATCTTCACTCTCAAATTATGGCTATGCAGAACAAGAGCATGACAAGAAGAAAGATGATGAGAAAACTGGCAGTGTGATGGAAGATCCTGGAGCATCACTTGATGATAAAGAGGCTGCTGCTGTTCAAGAGCAAGTGAGCCAAATCAAAGCTCAGGAGGAGGAATTCGAAACTTTCAACCTTAAAATTGTGCACAGGAAAAACAAGTATCCTCTTTAGACTTATTTACTTGAAATGATAAATTGCTTATTTCTATATGTTATCTCAAATTTATGCTGTTGGCCATGATAAAAATTGTGTCAATTGCAATACTAATCTCTCACTTCTACCCTTTATCTGTGTATGCTTTATGCTTTTTAGTAATTGTTAGAGGTGTTATACCTCCTGGGTAGGACTAGTAATATTTTGTAAAACATGCTCCTTACCCAAATTTACTTTGTGAAAGAGGTGCCATGCTGAATTATAACCTCTACAATTTTTATACCTCTGGGCTAACACTAGTATATTTGGTAAAAACATGCTCCTTACCCTCGTTTACTTTGTGAAAGAGCTACCATGCTGAGTGATGACCCCGACAAGTCTTAGCAACTCTGGAATTCTTTTTCTTTTATCAGTATTATGCTTTTTAACGAGTTATACTTATCAGTGTGGTTTTCTGTTGCACTCTTCATGCGTCAGACATCTGTTTTGCTTATGTCATTTATGTGACATATTCAAGATAAAAAGTTGTTTTCGTTCTCTTCTTCTCCCTGGATTTTGCTATCTTACTCTTGGCCCTACTTTGAAATTGAATTTTAATTTTAAAGTGTTGCATTAATTTTCCAGAACTGGTTTTGAGGAGGACAAGAACTTCCATGTTGTTTTGAATTCTGTAATAGCTGGCCGCTATCACGTGACTGAGTATCTTGGATCTGCGGCATTCAGTAAAGCTATACAAGCACATGACCTCCACACAGGCATGGATGTCTGTGTCAAAATTATAAAGAACAACAAGGACTTCTTTGATCAGAGTCTCGATGAGATAAAACTTCTCAAGTATATCAACAAGCATGATCCGGCTGACAAGTACCATATTCTTAGATTGTACGATTATTTTTATTACCGAGTAAGTTCTCTTTACCTATATCATTAATTTTCTATTAGTTTATTGCTACAGTTAGAAAGAAAACTAAATGGCTAATTTATTTATGTTTCGAAGATATATAAGTACTCCTGTTAGTTAGAGTGCGAATTTGTTAAATTGTGGTCCATGCTGTGAACGATAACATAATTCACAGTTTGTAAGCTTGTATAGTATTCCGAAGATTGTTCAAAGGTTGATATAAAGTGAATACTGGTTCCAATTTTCTTGTTTACTGTTTTAAACTTTTGAACTTAGATTTCAATTACGGTTTGGGTGTTTTGATAATTATGTTGGCTCAATATGTGTCCTGTCTTGCTAACTTTTTTTGTTTTTAAGTTTTAAGTTGGACGTGGTTTTAACTCATTGAAACATGCTGCATTATTTACTCAGCTTTCTTTTCTTTATGCAGGAACATTTGTTGATTGTTTGTGAACTTCTCAAGGCAAACTTATACGAATTCCATAAGTTCAATAGGGAATCAGGAGGGGAAGTTTATTTTACAATGCCAAGATTGCAGGTTTGTGGGTCCATGATTCTGTTGTTATTGTGTTTACCATACATGAATGACCTTCATTTGTGTGTCCTTCATGCAGTCAATTACGATTCAGTGTTTGGAGGCTCTGCAATTTTTACATAATCTTGGCCTTATACACTGTGATTTGAAACCTGAGAACATATTGGTGAAAAGTTATAGCAGATGTGAGGTAAAAGTCATTGATCTTGGGAGTAGCTGTTTCGAAACAGACCACCTTTGCTCATATGTGCAATCGAGATCCTATCGAGCACCAGAAGTCATTCTGGGGCTTCCATATGATAAGAAGATAGATTTATGGTCACTTGGCTGCATCCTGGCTGAACTTTGCACTGGCAATGTAAGTTTTATTCGTTCATGTCATTTAGACAATTGTGTGTAAGTTGTCCCGCCTGCTCCTCTCTCCCAACACCCTCACCTCAACTATTAGATAAGGGGCAATAACTCAATAAAGAAAGAAATATAGGCCCAATAATATGTCATTCACGCATCCATTGTCAACAGGGGACTTTTAATAATTCTTTTCTTCATCTGTCATTTATAAGTGAACATTACTTGGTGTATGGTGGTGCTATAAATTGCTATTGCATAGTTTAATAAAATATTCCAAGCTACCATAGCAGAAGAATGTTGCTGACATACTTAATAAGCTAACAAGGATTAATGGTCATGGAGATGATAAACCTTGTTGTTATGGAGTCCTTGAGTTCTTTAAAGGATTTTTTGGGAATAGATCATTCAGATGATATGAAGGTAACCAAAATTTTTGAGAAATATGTTTTTGGACTTTCATGGTATTTGTAGGTGGATAAGACTCTAGATCTTTGTATCTTACTTTCAAAACTTGAGTGTTCCTCCTTGAAAGCAGGTTGAACAGTTCTCTTCTTTGCTTTTCTTTTATATGTTAAAGACTGGTACATGCAATCTCCATTTTACTAAAAGTTCCCCCTGTAGACTCAATGAAATCAATGGTTCAGTAATTTCTTTGTCCTATAATTTGATAGCTATCTTGTTATTACTTCCATTCTTTGCTCTTTTTCCTAATGCATTCAGGAGAATGATATCTGTAACTGTAGCTAAACATAAGGGCATTTTGAATTTTGAATTTTCCTCAAACAAAAGGAAAAACCTAAAGAAACTCTCAGAAATTCTTCAAATCCTTTCTGCACTTGTTTCCTGAGCCCCATTGTATTAGAAAGCCTGCTAAACGTAATTGTCTACTTGTTGCAATCTACTAATTTGCACCTTTAGTGAGTCAAAAAAGGTCTGTCTCTACCAAGAATTTTCACTAGTACTTAGGAAAGACTTTGTTAAGAATTTGAAGGTTACCAAATGCTTCTTTGCTCAAAGCCCCTTTTGACACAAACTTGTCCAACCATGATTTGTCTCGTTTCTAACTTTTGAAAAATGAATTAGAGCACTTCCTTTCCTTTTGATTTAGGGATGGTATCCTCAATTTCCAAAATCTTTCAGATCTTTTTGATTGAGGAACAGAAGAGTTTTCTCTATATAACTGCTAGATAAGCCATTTTGGTGAACATTCAAACATGTTAGACTTTGCTTGAACATGATCCCTAAAGTACCTTTGTTTCTCGGGCTTAGGGTGCATTTGCAATTGGCTGTTATATTTAAACTTTACATTAAATTGTGTGATGCAATTGTGCTTCATTTTGAGTATTTTTCCTTGAGGACTGATTAACTTGGAGATTTGTTTCATACTTAAAAACTTTTTACATTATTGAAATTTATGTTAAAAAAAACATTTTAGAGTTGGCTAATCTTCCTGTTACTTTCTAAATTGTCTTTATTGGAACTACTTGATTTAGGTTCTATTTCAAAATGATTCACCAGCAACATTATTAGCTCGAGTTATTGGAATTATTGGACCCATTGATCAAGATATGCTTGCTAAAGGACGGGATACATACAAGTACTTTTCAAAAAATCACATGCTTTATCAACGAAATCAGGTATTCTTTATGCTTTCCTTCATATTTCCTGGTCTTATTAAGGTTGTCTATGTTGCTAGAAAAATTTGCTAGCATTTGCATTGTTGTTGGAAATTCCCTTGCCTTTACATGTTTTCTCATCCTCTATTTTTTCTTGAGTTATATTCCTATGGATGGCGACGGGCCCGATCCCGGCCTGAAGCCCAACCTTTCTAGGGCCAAAATGACGTTTTGCCTGAACTGTTTCAGGCCCATCCTTCCAAACTTGATTCTGGTTCAAAACCTGATAACTTTGGATAGGGTCGGGCCAAAATTGCCATCTCTAGTTTCTTGTATTCCTAATGAAACTTAGATTGTGTCAAAATTGGCGACTTCAGATTGAAATTGAATTGTTTTTTTTTCCCTGTTGCCTTAGAATTAAGCATGGTTTGTTTTGTGATGAGCTGAGCTTAGGTCAAGATTTGAGCCCCATAATTATGTGGAAGTTAAGGCTACAAGCATCAGCCTTGTCTCCAAACCCATGCCTGGTGCACCTGGTTCAAGTTCTTTAAACTTGGAACTGATCTGTTAATCTTAAGTTCTTACCTTGAAATAGGGTTGAACAACTGTGAATTGGTGCTGATTGAGAATGAACTCAGCTTTTCACCATTTGTGGTAGCGCACAAATTTGCATCTACTCAGTGGACTTGGTTTAGGTCAGTTTGGATTAGTTTTAATGGGTATGCCCTCTTTGAATAATGCTAAATATTTACCTTTTCATTAATAATGAAAGTAAGAAAAAAAGATCACATATATCTTTACATCTTTAGGTCAACTATATATTATTTGCAAGCAAAGTTTAGCATTAAGAAATTTTTGGATAATTTACATTTAAAATTTAAAAAACATCATACTTGAATTAAATATCATTTAACCATAGATTAGCAACCACCAACCTCTATTTTGTCTCTCACACTTGGTTCTATTAAAAACTATGAGAATATAATTCTTGTTTTTATTTAGCATATTAATCTATAGCGATGTTTTTTTTTGGGGTACTAATATCATCATCATCATTAACACCCAGTTGAAGTCTTGCTAAGGCGAGGGGTCTAGAGAGGTTCGATAGTACGCAGCCTTATCTCTACGTAGTAGAGAGGTTGTTTCTGGTAGATTTACATGCAATGTATTATGAAGAAGTTACAATAAACATGGATGTGCATAAAGAGAAATAAGGTAAAATTAATCACTAAATCAAATAAACATAAAAGGTATAAAAACAACTAAATAATAAAAAATACAACTCAATGAAAATAAATACTAAAGAGAAACCCCGAACAAGAGTAATAAAGAGAAATCCCGAGCAAGAGTAATAAATATAACACAAAATAGCGTACCTGTAGAACATGTCTAGGAATGGCAATAAACTTTTAGTGAAATACATACCAAAAGAGACCCGTACCTATCACGAAAGACCTATACATGAAAAACTCTGACCATGCTTGACAATTACATTACATAGGAGCCAATCTAAGCTATACACTCGAGAAGTAACATACTACACAATAAATGCAAAGGACAAAGGTTTTTGGTAAACCTACACGAAAGCGAATGTCCACTTTCAATAGAGACCCTTAACCTGTAGCCTAGTGTGCCAAAGCTTTCTATTTCGGGCTAAGTCCTCAGTAAGATCTAACATATCAAAGCAAATATTATCCAATGTGAAACTAAGTTAAAAAAACTTTCTATTAAAAACTAATATATTGGCTTGTAAATCAAAACTCTGAATTTCATTGTCAATATCATATTTCAAAATTCATGTTCAACTTTTTTTATTGGTGGGTTAGTTTGATGGATAAATACTACATCGCCTCCAATACTTGCGTTTTTGAGGATCTGTTTGGTATTGCAGTTAAATTCTTTTGTTAAGTCATCATGATTGAATGTTTGGAAAAAAATAATAATTCGGAATTCTAACAAATTTAAATTAATATATTTAAGGTAATAGTATTTAAAATTTTAAGTTTTATATTATGCATTTTCCTTTCATGTTAAAAGGTATTAAGAGTGAAGCTCAAGTTGGCCCACTACACTAAATTCTTGCGATTGCAAATGTGTTCTGCTAATTTTGCATGTCAAAATCATAAATTTTACCAAATGCTTGTTTGGTTGCCTTTGGCCCTTTAACATTTTTAATCCAAACCCAATCCAACTCAAATGAATTTCGGTCAGGTTACAAATTGCAGTGGATTAGATTTGCAGATTGAATTGGTTTACCAGTTGTTATATAGACCTACATTTTCAATGCTTTACTTACAAACTAAACCTGGTAAGCACGGGGTTTTGTAATAATGTCAAATTAAAGATTTAATTTTTGAAACAAAAATATACAATCAATTCAAGTAGGTACGAAGAATATATATTCATATGATGGATGTGAGCTTTTATGGTATTCGTAGGTATTTACTATAAACTTACTCCTTAAAACGTAGATCTTGCTCTCCTGAGTTTGACTCACAGCTCAAAAGATTTGACCTTGGTCTCTGGTTCCTCTGTTTTCCTACCTTTATAATCGATTACATAGCCCCATGCCACTAATTTCCCATTTATTGAAGACGTTTGAATTTGCATGCATGCAGGTGTGTAAAATAAAGAGATTTCCAACTGTGGATAATTGTGGTTTTATTTTTAATTTTTGACAATAGTTGGTTGACCAAAAGGTCTGTATGTTTGTGGAATTCACGTTGAACCTGGACATTCTATATTTAAATTGAAGGCGATTGCACTATGGAGAAAAGGGTGTATGCTGTGCATATTTGTACTCAAAGCAAGCACTATGGGAAGTGATTTTCTATTGGGCATGAATGTTGTTTAAAATGAATTAAATTCTAAATGGAAATGTTCAGTCTGCAGTTCATCATTCTTCTTTTCGAGGTTCTATCATGGAATAGTTTTTTATTTTTGTAGTGCATGTTTCCTAAAATTGTTACCAATGGCCTTGCACTTGAATGTACTTTATAATTTTCCGAAAGCTAGTCAGATGTGTGCAGTTCATAATTTATTCTGCAATACCCGTATTTCCTCAGGAGACAAACAGATTAGAGTACTTGATTCCAAAAAAGACATCCTTGAGGCACCGACTACCCATGGGGGACCAAGGCTTCATCGACTTTGTAGCTCATTTGCTTGAAGTAAATCCAAAGAAGCGTCCATCCGCTTCTGAGGCTTTGAAGCATCCATGGCTAGTGTATCCTTATGAACCCATATCGGCTTGAATCGAGTGGAGAGGAAAAGAAAATATGATGCTTAGGAGTTTCATGCTTGGCAGGTTTTGCTGGAGAAAGGAGACTGATCCTCTGGGGTGGGGCTTGACCATAGCCATAGTTTGCTCTTGTTCGTTCTGGCATCTATTTAAAGGTGTGTTTTCTGATTTAGTTCGTGCTGTATATCTCCTTGCAGGCTGTAATTTTATGAATGTAATTATTCATATTTTGTATTGTAATCTGGTGCATGGGGACCCTGCATTTTGTACAATTTTCTTAGGCGCTTTTAGTATTAGCACGTTGAAAAGATGGTTTGGTCTCCGTTGGCAAGTGCTCATGGTAATTAATAGGCTTTTGGAATGTATGAATGGCATCTTTCAAACTAAACTTTGAACGTGTGCCCAGACTGGAAGACTGAAGACTGAAGATTTCTTTAAATCCACTGAAGAAAAACAAAATCTGTTCTTAATAAATATTATTTATCAGGTTTCACAAAGTGACGTAAAATTTGTATACACTAATCACTTGAGGTTCACCATGCCATTTAGTCTTGCATGTCTAACTTGACCATAAATTTTAGTTCATTGGTAACTTAACAATCTAACTAAAAGTGACGTAGCATCAAGGAGATTGAAAGCAGAAAGTTAAATTGCTGGTTACGATTAGTTATGAATTTGTAAAGATGTGGACACGAATGACTTTTGAGAGAAATAAATCATTATGCTACTACAAGTTTTATTATGTGACAAATCACAAAGAGTTTATTATTATCAAATTTGAGCAGCTGGACGTCCTATGTACATTACAGCCTAAAAATTAGATTCGTGGGTGGTGTATATTGAAGCATATGATGAATATAAACTTTTGATGGTTGATGGGTTGTTTTGCCATCTCCAATCCATGCTGCTTGTATTCTTATATACCATGGCCAAATAAAACTTGCCTACTCAAAACCTCTCATTGCATGCCTTACAAAATTTAACAAGGCTGACCAAGCTAAAGTATAAGAATATGGCTCCAGGGTACGTCCTTGATCAAATAATCATCTCGCATCGCGGTACGTGTGCCATTTCTTGTATCTCTCATTTCCAGGTAGAACTGGTCGAAGCCGAGGTGCAGTAGTGCATTTCAGACAGCAACATCCTCTTAAATCCTTCAAGCAGTCCTCACAGCATCTGACAGATTTTAAGTGTATTAATATTATTCGATTTCTTTAAGCAAAAAACAGATGAACATAAAATTCTAGTCCAGCAAACTCTAGTTGCTATATGACATACCTCTTATGGCTGATGCCACAGAGGTTAAAAGCCCCCGAATTTGGTCTCTCTATGCATAACGTCACACAATGATTGGCTCACACAAGTACATTTAGATCCTTTAAAGATAGTAACTATTACTGATTATGCTAGCACCCTTCAAATATACCATCAGTAACATATAAATCCTCTCTGTCACATATATGTTAAATTGAAATAATTTTGATGGCAAGTTGTGCGCAGACACTAGTCAGATGTAAAAGATAATGGCAGAAAAGAGAGGAGGAACTCACAGAAAAAGCAGGTTGCAGTTAAGGTTTGCACAGTTCCTATGCCTCAAATCACGGACCTGTGAACCACATATATAGCAACTAGCAAATGAATTGCTCTTTGCCACAACTTCGGAATCGTTAGCTTGAATTTTAACTTCATGATTGTAGGCAGATGGCGGAAGAGAAAGACGATCATCAAATACAAACAAATTTCCAATCCACTTTACAGGGCCCTCATTCTTGAGATAATGAGAAACCCCTCCCATCAAGGTGTATAACTTTTGAAAACCTTGTTGCCTGCATATCAAAATAGTAAAACTTATAGAGGAAATGAAATGAGTAAATAGAGCAAAAATGATAAAGACAGAGCAGAATCACACTTTCCCTACCACATAGTTCTAATTATCTTAATATTGTAAAGCAATAGTCCATAGTCTTGAGATGGCTTTTAAGTCATAAATTTGAAATTGATGCTCTCTATTAGAACTAGTGCTGTAACTTTTCATAGTGAATGTGACTCTCACAGGATTTTTCAGGAGGCAAGATCATCTGCTGGTTAGAATGTCAGGGCCCACATTGTGTTCTGGCGGATCCGTCCAACTAGAATCACTTGATGTCATTGCAATTCCACTGAATTCAGTACTGAACTTGCATATAACTTCAATTTAGTCTAGTTTAGTATGACCGTCCCAATTCAGCTATTCTGAGAAAGTTATTGAACTAGAACAGAGTATATCTGATAAATTCATCTTATCATGTGTATGTATCCATGCTATCACCCTTGTGCCAATGCAGTCAAAATTGCTGTATATGTTACCAAATTAACAAAACTCAGCTGCATATCTTTTTCAACTACAGCATGTTCCCTATTTTCCATCGATTGTCTTCCTCCCATTCAGCTCTGCTTGTCTCCCTTGCTAGCTGCTCTCAATTAATTGCATTAAGACTTAGAATATTGAGAAGTTGGTTATATGAGCCAGTGGCTCATGTGACTTTTTAGGAATTCAACTTAAAATAGGTTCATGAAGTTATTAAACTTTGTGAAACAAGCCATCGCTATTCTATTTGAACAGAACTATAAGTTTTTTCAATAATGGCAATTCATTCAAATATTTAATGGGGAGTAGTTTCCCTCTGTCAATTATTAACATGTAGCATCTGACCAGAAATCATAACATAATGGCAGCATGGTGACACCACATCATCACAATTGGTAGAGGGAAATCACTCGGTGTGGAATCTCTGAAGAATTTCTGGTGTTGTTAAATTGAAATAGAAAAAGATGGGATTATTTGACAAATTTCAAAGATTTCAAGAGCCAATTTGCATTTATTGCATCATAGCAAATTATATGAAATATAAGAAAGTATAACTCTAAATATCTTATGCTATAACACATAGTAAATTGCACCCTAGTCTCATGGCAAAAGTTTGAAAACCTTCGTAACCATATTTGTATCAACATCACACTGTTGATGAAACTCGTTCTTGATATCTATCTAAAATTTAAGTAGTAGAATAAATGATCCGTGGAGGGCATTATTGCCACTAGGGAAGTAGTTTTTAAATGGGTTAATTGCCAAAAAAACCCAAACTTTTGTCAAATTTTCAATTATAGCCTTAACTTTAAAAAGTAGCAATAAAATGCTTAAACTTTCAATTTTTTTCAATTATAGCCAAATTTTAAAAAGTGACAATAAAATGCTAACTTTCAATTTTTTCAATTCTAACCCGACGTTATCTGTTGTCCTCCCGATGCCCTCACTTCTTTGTTTTCTGTTTGTTCTTTCGACATCCCAAACTACTATCACATTACAACGTACTGCAATAGTAAGCCCTTCTTTTTTAGTTCATTCTCTGAGGGTATCGAAGCTGCGTAATTTGAAAATCAAAGGGTGAAGGCATTGAGAGAATAAACTAAAAACGAAGGAAAAAAATAAAATCAAAGCGTAAGGTTTTCAGAATTGCGTAATCTGATTTAGGTCATTTTTAAACGACGTCGTCGTTTTAATTATGTGATTAAACGATGTCGTTTCATTAATCTTCAATTGTAGTGTTAATTTTGACTGACGTGTATTAATAGTTAAGGTTTCTAAAACAAGTGACAAATCACATCAGCAAACTTAACGAAAATACTAACATCAGGTTAGAATTGAAAAAAAATTGAAAATTTGAGCATTTTATTGCTACCTTTTGAAGTTCGTATTATAATTGAAAATTTTTTTTGGGCATTTTATTGCTACTTTTTAAAGTTTGGGCTATAATTGAAAAATTAATAAAAGTTTGGGCTTTTTTTAGTAATTAACCTTTTTTAAATCATGGTAATTTGCATACAAGATTGTACCAAACAATGACGATATAAAAATCCTTGGGTGTAATCATGGAATGACTTATCACCACTAAATTGACTATGCATGAATAATATTAAAAGTCAGAGATATATTGGCCTTAAGTTTTCATAATAGGGAAAAATATGAATAGAACAGGGCTTTAGTCACTTATTTCCTACACCCGTTAATCACTTATATATATAAGTTTGAGATGCAAATAATTACATAAATATCCTTAGCTAAATGGGAAATAATAACTAAATAGGAATGTATATAATTAACTCTTGAAAACTAGACAATTGTCAACACTCCCCCTCCAGATAGAGTACATATCTGTAATATCCATTTTGCATAAAAAGGAATGAAATAATCCATTACATAAGCCCTTAGTAAATACATCTGCTGACTGACTCTCCCCTTGAAGATGGAGTACGTATATTTGTCATACTCATCTTGCATACAAAGGAATGAAATGATCTATTACATAAGCCCTTAGTAAATACATCAACTAATTGACTCTCTGAATTTGCATTGCCAATCCTTTAATTAGTCAATATAGGCCATTGTGCAATCTACCATAGCCAATCATTTTCCCGGTGTTACAACTCTTAATATGACATATTAAGGAGAAATTGCAATTTTACAATTCAAATCTCTCATAAGAACACTAATTGTAAAAGCTTTTGATATTTATTCAAATGATGATAAAAAAGGTGTACAGATACTGCTATTCTTATATAGAGCTAGGGTACCTAGTGATGGGAATCTTCCTAATTAGCAAGACTCCTTATTTGGAAATATCCTAATATAGCTAGATATTACAGCTAAGGATACTCTATAAGGATAATCCCTTAAT
>JANZLC010000009.1:8868298-8879456 GCA_026413385.1 Erythroxylum gracilipes
ATTTCACTTTAATTTAGTTTATTTATTATTAATCAATAATATATTATAATTATTCAATTAATTACATATATTTATTAGCCCTTCGACTTCGTTGCTTGCCATTCAAAAAGAACTGCTCTTGCTTGACTGATAATAAAATGTTGATGATGATGCCTTTGCTGCCACACAACCTCGTTTCAATGAGCCCATAAACTCCAAATTATCATAAAAACCTCCTCCTTCTATGAATTCGTGAAAGAAGATACAACAACAACAAGCCATTCATGCAAGGATGTAATAGAAGTCCATCCCACATAAGATAAAAGCCAAACAGATTGAGCAAACTCATAGTAATAAAAAGCATGTTGTGCAGTTTCCGCTGACGTACCACAAAAAGGCCAAGTTTCATCTAAATCAATATGTCTCCTTCTTAAATTTGCTCTACATGGAAGAGTATCACGTAAAATGCGCCAAATAAAGATCTTCACTTTACCAAGAACCTGAACCTGCCAGAGTTTTTCCCACAGAAAACCAGTCACAATAAACTCTGCATTAGCAATCTCTGTATCAAGCCTGTAACCTTCTTTTACTTGATATTCTCCTTTTCTGTTCATGGTCCATATCCAATCATCCTTAACATTCGAAAAACCCAACGAAATCTATAGAATGAGTTCTGCATTATGTGGAATGAAAGATTTTCAAATCAAAGATTCATTCCATCGATGACCCACCAGGAGATCAGCTACCATATTTAGGTTCAAATCCTCCATGTACTCTAGCTGAATATTAGGATCCATATCATCTGTTAACTAGGGATCCCACCATATATTAATGGTATGACCATCGCCAACACGTCTTCGACATCCCTGAATTAAGATAGACCTTGCTTGATAGATACTTCTCCATATCTGACTTGGGTTATTGCCTATATCTGCTGTAAGAAATTCAGAATTGGGAAAGTATCTTGATTTCATAATTTTTGCAGCAAAAGAATTAGGGTATTTAATCAAATGCCAGCCTTGCTTTGCTAATAAAGCAAGATTAAACTGCCTCAAGTCACGATATCCTAAACCCCCATGAATTTTTGAAACTACCGTACATTTCCATCGAAGCCATCTTATGCCATTATTCTCTGCTCCTCCATTATGCCAAAAGAAACCATTCATTAAAGTTTCCAAATCCTTACAAGTATTTACGGGTAACAAGAAGAGGGACATTATGTAATTTGGCACAGCTTAGGCCACAGTTCGCAACATGACATCTTTATCCGCTTTTGATAATAATTTAGTTTTCCAACCATGTAATCTCTTTGTTAATTTTTCAACCACATAATGAAACACATGTCTTTTATCTTGTCCAATAACAAAAGGCATCCTCAAGTAGTTACTATGACCATCTATCTCATTAACACCCAAGATTTGGCACACAAAATTTCTCATTGCATCCTCTGTGTTAGGAGTAAAAGAAACCCCAAATTTATAGAGATTTATTTGCTGCCCCGATGCTGCCTCATACAGTCTTAAACAAATTTTCAATTGTAAAGCCTCTTCCCATGTAACTCGAGTAAAGAAAAGAGCATCATCTGCGAAAAAAAGATGAGACACTAGAATGGCACCCTTTACAACCAAAGCACCATGAATACGACCTTGTGCTTGAAATTTAGAAAGAATGGCGGATAAATCCTCTGCACAAAGGATAAATAAATATGGAGAAAACGGATCTCCTTACCTTAAGCCCCTACCAGGAATTAAAGGACCATGGTCTTCATTACCACAGACAAAATAACAAGAGATAGAAGTAACCACCATCATAATCTTGTTAACCCATGCCTCATCAAAACCCATTTTCAGCATAATCAATATCAAATATTCTCATTCAATTCTATCCTAAACTTTGCTCGTATCAGTTTTTAGAGCAAGAAAACTAAAACAACCTTGAGTTTTTCTTTTGAGGGAATGAAACAATTCACAAGCCACAATAATATTATTTATAATCAAACGATTAGGGATAAAAGCACTCTATATATCAGAAATTACTTGAGGTAGCACCTGCTTCAACCTGTTAGCCAATGCTTTACAAACAATTCTATCAGTTACATAACAAATTATTGTTTTTGTTAAATTTATTTAGTTCGGTTCAAATTTAAGAGCTAAGTTAGATTATCATGTAATTAGCAATTGAATGGTCCACATATCATAATTATTTTTAAAATAAAGTTTAAGATAAGGGATGTTTTTAAAAAATTGAAAATTACAAAGAGTTTGTTTTGATAAATTTAAAAATTAAAGATTTTTTAAAGGTTTCTTAAATCACAGGAGATGCTTATATCTTTTGCGCATAAATTTATAATTACTAATTAGATCGAGTTTGTTATTTGACTTTAAATTATTGGCTTGATAAATAATTTATTCAAAACAAATAAATAATTGGGCTTTGAGTTGAATTTGAGTTATTTTAAAAATATTTGATTTTGAGCCAAGTTTGAATTCAAGTTACCCATTTTGATCTGACTTAAAATCCAAATGTCTTAAATAAAAAAATGTCATTTTCAAAATTAATAGCCTTACTTGAACATAAATTTTCGAATCAGGCTCCCCTCAAGTTTACTTAAAATGTTAATCTTTACAGTATTACGATAACCACATCAATAAAATATTAGTAAATATATTTTTTTTTGAATTAAACTGTCCAAATGTTAAATTTTTAGATATTTAATTACAAAATTTGAAAAATAAGACACTAAATCTTGAAATTACATGATATGTATGACCGCAAAATGCACAATAGCTTGACATACCCCAAAACCTGACACATCTTTTGGTTTTGGTTTTGCAAGTATGGTACGGTTTCCACAAATGGAATATTCTCATATGCCTTAACATAATTATCACAATGTAGGCCTTTGTAGATTTGAGTTTTTAAAATTATCAAATTTTTAGAGGTAATGATATATCCTTTTTATAATTTTAATGGTACAAAATAGAAATCGTTTTTATGACGTCACTTATTTTAAAATTTATTTTAGTATTTTAAGTTGTTAAAAATAATATTGTAATATTACCTCTTTATTTTTTAAAGTTTTTTTACACAGAATATTACATATTTATATGTTGTACACTTCAAAGTATTTATATAGAAATAGCCATTTTTGTATCAAATATATTAATCGATTCAACAGAAAAATACTAAATTTCACATATATCATATAACTTTAGCTGTCTTTTTTTTCTACTTTTTAAAAATTATAATTTATTTATAAAATTTCAATTAATTAGATATTACATACACTTAAGGAAGTGTTTGTTTCCATTTTTATTTTTTGTTTCCTGTTTTGTTTTCAAATTTAGTAAATTTTTAGTTTCTATTTTTAGTTTTTGTTTCTTTCGGATAAAAACTATAAAAAGTGGTTCTTTCTATTTTTTTCATAATTCGATTTATTATTATTTAAATATATATTATGTAATTTTTAATAAAATTTATGAATAATTAATTCAACATTATATATTTAATAAATTAAATAAAATTATTAATAATTAAACTTTTACAATTAAATTATATGTAATTAAAATTTAATAATTATTAATAAATATAATTAATTTTTAAATATAATTAAATTTTAAATATATAAATATTCAAATAAAATTTGATTTAATAATTAAAATATATTTCAAATAAATATTAATTTATAAAAATTATTTTTAAATTATTTAATTTATTAAAATAAGATAATTTTATTAATAATTTGTTAATAAATATTATATAAGTGATTAAATAAATTTATTTAATTAAAAATAATTTATCTTTAATTTTTATTTAATATATAATTATTATCAGTGATTAAAATATAACTACATTAACAACTAAACAATTTTTTGTTTTTATTTGAAAGAAAAACATAAACAAAAAACTGAAAACTACAATAGAAAAATAGAAGCAGAACCAAATGGCTCTTTAGTTTTTAACTTTTTTTGAAAAAAATCATTTTGTTAGACTTTGGTTAAAATGATAATAATGAGACATACGAAAATTTGATGGTAGAGAGCAGAATTAGATAAGTAGCACAATAAATAAATCTTAATTCTTTTTTTTTCAATTTTTTAGAAAAAAGGGAAGAGATATATTAACTATCCAAACTCAGAAGAGGCAGTACAAAAGGAGGAAAATTACAACACCACTCGCCTACGTTTACCATGGTTCGAGAAGCTTGAGCTAAGCCATGAGCAACATGATTGGCAGAACGTCTAATATGATGAAAAACAACTTCACATTCAAGTTAAGAACGAAGGAAACGAGAATAAGAGATTAAATCACCGCAAGCAGTTGCATCTACAAAGTGACGATCCAGTAGTGCTTGAATAATAAGAAGGCAGTTGCTCTCGACAACGACCCGTGGCCAAACAGTACGCTCAATCCAACTGAGGGCCTCCTTTATGGCCAAAGCTTCAGCAATCTTCAGTTGAAAAGCTCCGTCAAGTCTGCCTATCCGAACTCCTAAAACCGAACCCGAAGAATCTCTAGTGATGCAGCCATATCCAGTGAAGGATCCATCCACAGTAGTTGTAGCGTCCACGTTGAGTTTCACCCACCCAAAGTCTAGTGGCTGCTAGGTATATACCCCCTCCGCAGGTCGGTAAGGCTCAACCACCACCTGTGCCGTCGACCAATCATGGTGGTAGCGTAAGGTTCGAGCCTAAACTGATAAAGGAGCAGCAACTTTGTGGCTCCAAATAAGGGCGTTGCGGTCCACACTTGCCAATATAAACTCAAAGCTAAAGCCAATCACTGGCATTAAACAAACGAAAAACCCTCTCCAACCAATCTTGGAAGCTGGTCACCGTTGGCGAGAACCATCCCATATAAGAACACTGCCACACCTGCTTTGTGAATGAACAAGTAACCAGTAAGTGCAACAGACTTTCCGATGATTGAAGACAAAACGGACACTAAGGCGGGACATCGACCTTCTTTAAAAGCAAGTTTTCACGTAGCGGGAGGATGTTTTGTGAAGCCCTCCAAATAAAACTGCTCACTTGCGGGTGTACTTTGAGTTTCCAAAGCTGCTGCCATACCTGCACCATTTCAGCATTCGGGGGCTCGTGGTGAACAGAAGTGAGAGCTTTGTAAGCTGACTTGACCGAGAAAAAGCCTTTGTCCTCATACAGCCAAAACAGATCACCCTCAGTAGCACCAAAAAGTGGGAGGCTCAAAATTAAACCACTATCTCGTTCGTTAAAGACAGTAGTTATCAGCCCAGAGTTCCACCTCCCATTAAGCATCAGATCTTGAGTAAGGAGGACACCCGAATGTGCATCAAAAGGGGTGGTGACAAAAGGATTGGTTACATCTTTAACCAAGGATTAGCCCATATATGGACTTTATCCCCTTACCAATTTTCCAGCACAGGCCTCGTCAAATAATATGTTGGCTTTCCCGAATGCTTCGCCAGAGGTAACTTGGGTTCGCACTAAGAGGGGCGTCTAAAAACGAGCAATGGGCAAAGTAACGTGCTTTGAGCAATCGGCCAACTAACAAGTGGGGTTCCTTGAGTGGTTTCCAATTGAACTTACCCAAAAGAGCAATGTTAAACTCTCGGAGGTGTTTAAAAGCGAGGCCCCCAGCCACTCTAGTTTGCATAAGCGGTCTCAGTTCATCCAGTGTATACCTTTCCTGTTGGCTGCATTACCCCACCAAAACCGACACATGATCCGCTCGAGTTCCTCACATAGCAACTTGGGGAAAAGGAAGAGCATCATGACATAATTCGGGATATCCTGAAGAACGGTCCTCAATAAGATTTCTTTACCCTGTTTGGATAGCCGCTTAACAGTCTAAGAGTTGAGTTTTTTTCAAACCCGATCCTTTACGTACCCAAAAACTTCTTTCTTATTACGACCAATAGCCATGGGAAGGCCAAGATAGCTGCCAAGATCATCATGTTCTTGAATTTGCAGAAGGGAACAGATAGCCGATTTGGTCACTAAGTCTATATAAGGACTAAAGGAAATCAAGGATTTACTAAAATTAATGGGTTGTCCGGAAGCTTGCTCATATTCCTGTAATAGTGTCTGAATAGCCTAGGCTTCATTAATATGAGCTTTGAAGAAAAGGGCACTGTCGTCGGCAAAGAATAAATGGGAAATGACGGCGCCGGTAATGATCTTGACACCATGAATAGCCCCTTGAGACACTTTGGCTTGAATAAGTTTTGATAGGGCTTCTACACAAAGAATGAATAGGTAGGGGCTCAAAGGATCGCCTTGCCGTAAACCACGGCTCGGATAAATCAGCCCAATAAAAATGCCTTGCTGAAGCACCTGATAGGAGACCGAAGCAACACATTAGGCGATCAGTCCAAGCCATCTGTCATTAAAGCCCAACTGTTGCATGAATGCTTGTAGAAAACACCAGTCGAGCCTGTCATATGCCTTACTGATGTCCAATTTAAGAACCGTGTAGCCAGTCTTGCCTCGTCGCCGAGCCCTTACGTAGTGGATGGCCTCAAAAGCTAACACCGAGTTGTCTTGAATGTGTCAACCAACTGCAAAAGCACTCTGCATTGGGGAGATGAGTTTATGCAAGGCACACTTCAGTTGGTTAGCCAACATTTTAGCAATAATCTTGTAGAGGACTTGGCATAGGGCAATCGAGCGGAAGTTAGACATATGTTCTGGGTCCTACTTCTTAGGAATAAGGTCAAGGATGGTTTCTTGCAGGGACAGTGGGATAATACCTATTGTAGCACACTAAAGATAAAAAGCTGAGACATCATCGCCAATAACATCCCAGTAACACTGATAGAACCCAGGATTCAAGCCATCAATGCCAGGAGATTTGTCTCCACCCATATTGAAAACTGCCTGTCGAACATCCTCCCAGGTAAACGGCGCGTCAAGCAGCAAGTTATCCTAGTCCGAGAGGCAATGCGGCACCCAATGAAGAATACTAACAGGGTACAAGCCTGTGAAGAGTAAAGGTTAGCAAAGTAATCAAAAATAACCTGGGGGAGTCCAGTCGCCCAAGTCTACCACGTGCCAAACTCATCTTTCAATTTAGCAATGTGATTCCTGTGTTGGCGTACCATAGCTTTCGCATGAAAAAACCGCGTATTGCTATTGCCTTCCTTTAACCACACCTTTTTAGCCAGCTACTTCCACAATAGTTCGCGTTGGGCAAGTAAATCCGCCAGCCGCTTCTTAGCCTGCAAAAACTCCCATCGCTCAGCCGCAGAGGGCCTACCTCGTAGGCTATTCATACAATGTTGAGACGCAGCTAGCTTTTCTTTAAATTGGTACCGAAAGGCTGACCCCAAGCATCAAAGAGATGACAACAAGCTGCTAGTTTGGAGAGGAAGTCAGGAGCAGCATGATCTCTCCAACAACGCTCCACTACCAGGCGATATTAAGTTTCCTTAGACCAGTGGTTTTCAAACCTGAAAAGATGCACCTGTGGTCGAGGAACGTATATCTGAAATTAAAGCAGTAAAGGGAGATGATCCGAGGTAGAGAGATCGAGAACTGACCTTTAGAAATAGAGAAGTGAGCGCGCCAGCTATCTGAGACTAAACACCGATCCAGTTTGGCCTCTACATGGTCCTCCCCTTCTCTGCCATTGTCCCATGTGAAAGGATACCCGTCAAGAGGCAAATCAGAAAGGCCAGCCTCCATGACGACATAAGGAAAGCCATTGAGCAAAGTAGGTGGTTGGCGTAGGCCCCCGCGCTTTTCTGACTGAAAGAGGATGTCGTTGAAATCTCGAATACAAACCCAAGGTAGAGCTGAAATCGAGGAAAGATGGATTAGTTGTTCCCATGTCTTTGTTCGTCACAGGCGAATTCGCCTGTCCATAAAAAACCAGCAATACGCCAAGGGACAACTTCTGGGAATGATACCTGCACATCAATAAAATGTTTAGAGGACCCCAATAAGTGTATACTAGTAATACCCTTCCATAACAAGGCTAACCCCACCACTGCGACCAGAAGCATCAACGCAAAAGAAATCATCACAAGCTAAAAGAGTATTTATTTCATTAAGCTCAATAGAAGTACATAAAGTTTCGACAAGAAAAATAATGTTCGGCCTACGTTCCCTAACGAACTACATTAGGTTCTGAACTGCCTGGGGGTTGCCGAGCCTGCGACTATTCTAGCTTAAGAGACTCGCGGATGGCAGCGGGTCTGACAACCAGAACCCACCGTAAGACGATTTGTGAGGCCTGAGAAGTAGCTATCTGCATAGCCAGCTCTAGGGGGCTGTGAAGCTCGTCAGTTGTACCCGTACATCGTCGCTTGGAATCACTGACCATAACCTCGCCATTATGTGACACCCCTTCCTGCCCATATGGGTGTCTGTCTGCCCAGCCATAATTGCACACCTAACCCCTCGAGGATACACTCCAGCCCCTGAAGTGGTTCCCCAAGATGCGTCAGCCGGCACATCGCCCATGGTGGCAAGGCCACCTCCATCGCTACTGTCAATAGGAGACGGGGCGCTAGCGCTATGTGGTGGACCCAGACCATAGAACTCTTCATCCCTAAGCTATCGGGACCCAATATGTAGCTGAGGTTTGTGGGTAGGAGCTCGAAGGTGTGGGTCGTACTTCCTAGGCACCACCGCTGCGTTGGTAAGGGCTGGGATAGGGCAAAACTTCTCCCCATGCCCAATGATGCCACAGATAAAACAAAAGCCAGGAAGGTGCTCATATACCAAAGACACCAAGAAGCCATTCAAATCTACAGCCATCTTCAACTTCAGAGAGGTTTGAAGAGGTTTGTGATGCAGCGAGTAAAGCGTAAACACACAAGTTTCGATCTGAAACCTGAATTCAATTGAGAGAATCCCAAAAATATGAAGTTTTTCCCAAAAGTCCCCAAAATAGTGTAAAAAAGAGTTTAAATAGGTCTCAAACCCTAAAACACAAATAATTAAAACAATAGAGTTTGACTAAAAAAACTGTTGACTATTTGAAGCCCATCAAATCTGCGAACTCTTTCGTTTGGACTTCTGGCGCGCAGCCCATTCTTGGAAATCATCTGCAACACGTTCCACGTCAGTAAGCCAAGATTTGATGGAGCTCGTCAACGAAAATGAAGTTAACAACTAGAATTAGAAGATGCAAATGGTGCCTAGTGGAAATGGAAGATTAAAGCTGACAAAGCAATGTTTGCTTTAAAGACAACAATTGAAGAAAATGTTCTAGAGCACATTCGAGTTGCCATCACTCCTAAAGAAGCTTAGGCTACTCTTGCCAAGCTATTTTCAAAGAAGAATGATACGAGGCTTCAACTTCTAGAGATCAAGTTGTTGTCGATAGCACAACACGACATGACAATTGCTCAATACTTCCACAGAGTGAAGTTATTATGACAGGAGATTTTTGAATCAGAACCACAAGCTCCAATCGGAGAAGCAAGGATGAAGCGAATAATCTTTCATGGTTTGAAAACTGAATATAGAGGATTCATTGCTGTAGTACAGGGATGGCAAAATCAACCATCACTTGTTGAGTCCGAAAATTTGCTAGTTGGTCAAAAAGCTCTAGCTAAGCAAATGGGAGGAACATCGTTGAAGAATGAAGAAGAAGCGCTCTAAGCCAACATAAGTAAAGGGAGTTCCAAGCAGCAATTTGTGGGTAGATTGAAACAATGAAGATAAAGTGAAGGGGCATCAAGATAGAAAGAGTGATCATGATGGAGGAGCAAGGAAGAACAATAACAGCAATAAGAAATTGGAAGGGAAATGTTACAATTGTGGAAAGAAGGGTCACGTGGCAAAAGCTTGTTAATGTTTTTACTCTTTTTTTTGGAATCGAAGAAACCCCATAGGCGGGCCAAGCTGACATACCTCTCCGAGGGTCCAACTGGCGCACCACCCCACAGGCGGGCCAAGCGGGCACACCTCATCATTGATGGCGCAACTAGTTCTCCACCTACAGGTAAAACCCTGGCTGCCCCAGGCTCTTACAAGAGGGACTAGTATGGAATTGAACCTGGGACCTAACCGAAGCCAAACTCCGCTCTCAACCATCGAGTTACACTACTTGAGGGCTAATGTTTTTACTTATTAAAATTTTTTAACTAAATATTAAATTTTAGAATTAATTTTGATGCTGATATATGTCAATATTTTCTAAGTTAGACATATGCAGATTAACTAGACTTCAGTTTTTATTTCCAGAGCAGGAATCAAAGAAAATTTGTTTAATAAATCATTGGCCAACACTTTTTATAGCGGGAAACTATAAAGTATTTCAACGAGTACAAAACTAAAAAGTTTCCAACAAATATTTCAATAAATACAAAAATGTTTTTACAATGTTAGATATTTTTCTTTTATACAATAAGGAAGACTTGTCACCAATATTGCAACATACATCCGATGTGGTACAATTAAAATTGTTTGAAAGTAGGAAAATAGTTCAAAAAAAGAAATTTCTTTTTTAGAAAGAGATAACATATGAGATTTACTTCAAATTTGGCAATTGAAATATCAAAAAACTTTTATTAATATTTTCATAAAATTTAAAATTTTATTAATTTTTCTATTTAAGACAACCATTATTCATCTTGCAGAAAGTCACATATCATATATGTCAACACAGAGTTTTATTGATGATCATTTGCATAAGATAGGTTGCCAAAAACACAACTTTGTGATTACAATTACATTGTCATATTACAGTTCTTAAGTACTTCAGATGACTCTTGAATTCAAGGCTTTAAATATGATAGTAGCAACCTTTTACTTACAACCTCATTTTTCTTTTGGTGGATACTCTAAATTACTACTTACTCTGCATCTACAAGAAAACTAATGGAATCAGAACAGTCACTTGTAGGATCTCTTATCTCTATTGGGTGTTCGTCAATTTCAGTATCCTCATCTTCTACAACTTGTGAAGACAACAGAGGCTTTGGAGGCAATTCTAGACTTTCCACGTCTTGTTCAAGCATCTCTATCACTCTATGCATAGGAGGTCGGTTATCAGGCTTCAATTGTATGCACCAAAGCGCTACCACAATAATCTTCTTTGTTATTCTATTTTGTTCTTCTGTTGCATTGGCCTCTCCAAAATCTATGTACTTCCCTTTCCTAAATTGTTCGTAAGCCCATGCAGGAAAGTAAATTTGGCTTGAGTGGTCTGCAAATGCATTCAAATTCTTCCTCCTCCCTGCCATTTC
>JANZLC010000009.1:8879556-8890890 GCA_026413385.1 Erythroxylum gracilipes
TTTTTTTTTTTTTTTTTTTTTTTTTTTTTTGCCTCTTTGTGCTGTCTTCAATTGCATCTATGTGATGCTTTCTGCTTCAGTAGATCGAAGAGAAAAAGAACGGCAACAAATCCTGACAACACAGATACTGCACCTAATGCCGGTATGCTCGACATAATCCTGTGTAGATTGAGATTTTCAGGCATATGAGTGCACACAGTTTACTCTGTATGTCCTCTAATGCAGTGTGTCATGATTCGAGCGAAGGGAAAGGGACATTATATCACTGCAATTATTGCCATAAAGATATCTCTGGAATGGTTCGAATTAAATGTGCGCTGTGTCCTGATTTTGACCTTTGTGTGGAGTGCTTCTCTATTGGAGCTGAACTATCCCCTCACAAATGCAATCATCCGTACAGAGTCATGGTTAGTAACCTTGTTATAAAAGTTATCCTTTTTAGCTCTTGCCCCGCTACTGTGATAGGAGCATCTCGAATTTATAATCGATATGACTTTTTAGTTGAAATCCATGTATCTAAGAGTGGTATCGTTGTCTACAAGATGGATTATGTTATACATATTCAAAGTAGGGACAATCGCACTCCAGAGTGTTATACTATCTTTGATGCCTCTAGGAATGCATTTGAATCCCTGCATAATATAACCTGGTTACTATCGTATATTTTTGGTCAATTCAACCTGTTTCCTCATTTCCCATTTTCTCAGGTTCCTCAGCAATGTAATTAAATTTTTGGATAGTGGGATTGCCTTACTATGTCTATGAATTTCATCATTGTTTCAACAGGATAATTTGTCATTTCCCCTCATTTGTCCAGAATGGAATGCAGATGAAGAGATATTACTTCTAGAGGTGTTCATGATCTCAGATATCATTTTAATATTTGTTGGTGTTTACTCATTTTTGATGCCATTGCTGCATAGTTTCCTAGTTTATCTGAATATTGTTGAATCTGATTGTAGGGCATAGAAATGTATGGATTTGGAAATTGGACTGAAGTTGCAGAGCATGTTGGAACAATGAAGAAATCACAATGTATTGATCACTATAATGCTGTGTATATGAATTCCCCATTCTTTCCTCTTCCGGTAAGTTGAATAGTGTAATAAGGATGATGGTTTCAATTGCAATATTAATCTCTCTTTGTACTCTATGGGTTTTCTGTTTAGCTAACTGATGTTTGGCGTCTTGGCATCAAGCCAAGCATTGTATGATGGTGATTCTTTTAATATTTCTATTGGTTTTATTCTTCAAGGATATGTCTCATGTAAGGGGCAAAAGCAGAGAGGAACTTCTTGAAATGGCTAAAAGCCATTGCACAATCAAGAAAGGTTAGATTAGATTTCAATTTTATAGTTTCCTAGGTGCTTCTATATCCGAAAGGCAAAATTAGACAGTTTCTAGCGATATTTGTATTCCAATTGGATGTTTAGTGTTTTCATACCAAAATGCTCTTTTAGCTAATTTATGGGTTGTATGTATGAGTCTGGATACTATACCATGTCACTACGACTTCTCATTCTACTTTTGAAGTAAAACACAAAAATTTTTGTTCCCTGCTGCCGCTGTTTTACATCTTAAACTATAAAAAATCACATAAAGCATAGGGTGGTCTGCTTCTATTTTGGGACCCATTTGTCATGTTCTTGTAATTTTAAGTAATCTATTTAATCTTCATGTGATAAAGAATACTGATTGAAACTTACATTCAACCCTAGAGGTCCCTGCATCCAGAGAGCTGATGCTAAAAGAAGAATCTACCTTTGCAGCAAGGGTCAAGTATGACTATTCATCATGGTCTCCTTTTAATGTTCGGTCAAAGATTAGTCCTGACTTCTGATCCTTGTGGACATTCTTTACCAGAAATGAAGTTCCAAGAAAAGAGGAATCGGCTCAAGAATCTTCATCTATCTCAAACATAGGTGAAGCAAAATGGACAATCCTGGCATATAATTATTGTTGGCATTATTCTGTACAGCAGAACTAGGGTGTCACTGCAAGCTTTAGCAATTTTCTTTGTTGATATCAGAAGTTGGCTCAGTTACTCGATTAAGCAACAGTGTCACACTCGCAGGTCCAGTTAATGTGACCACCAACTTAGCCCAGGCTAATGATGCTGTCAAAGTGGAGGGTATAGTTTCATCTATGTGTAAATTTCCAGAATATTTCAATGTAGGAGCGATGCATAAAATATTAATTTATAGATGAGATTGATATATACTGTTAAATCTTGCTTCCAAAACTAGTAGTTATGCGGGAGTTATATTTATTTTATTTTATTAAGGTTGCGTTGGGAAATAAACCTGATTATTTTTTGACAGATATGCATTTGTTGATTCGCGGCTTCATCTGTATTTTTATCAAGGAATGCTTACTCTTAAGTTTTATCTAATGTAAACAGAAGGCCAGGCAGACAGGAGCACTGGAGAGAAAAAACCTAGAGTTTCTGGAGAAGGACCTTCCATGACAGAGTTAAACGGCTTTAATTTCAAGAGACAAGAATTTGAGGTTGAATATGACAATGATGCTGAACAGCTACTTGCTGATATGGAGTTCAAGGATTCTGACAGTGATGCAGAGCGTGAACTAAAACTACGAGTTCTACGTATTTACTCAAAGAGGTACCCTTGAAATCAGATGAACGAACATGTATTTGATGTTTCAATATGCTTAGCTTCTTCTCACGATGATAATGAGTTATTCTGATCCAGAAAAAGTACAACCTAGTCTTGAACAGTTGCTACTTGCGCTATAGGAAATATCCCTATTTCAACCAAGACACTAAGCCAGAGCTAGTTGCTCTTGTTCAGTGAGTTTTTCTTGCAAGTAGATCCACTGATCGATGTTTATGATGCCGTGAGTTCTCATGTTATGTTCTTCTGTGTAAAGTCAGCTGTTAACTGTTTTAGCTTGAAAGTCTAAAAGGAAGCACTAGATGCGATTTTAGGACAGTTTATTTAGTTATAATTAACTCAGCCGTTAACCGTTTTAGGTTGAAAGTCTAAAAGGAAGTACTAGATGTGGTTTTAGGACAGTTTATTTAGTTATATTTACAACAAGAGCTGATTTTTGGTCATGTCAACTATGTCCCTAATCAATGATAACTTGTTGACAGGTTAGATGAGAGGAAGCGCAGAAAAGATTTCATATTGGAAAGGAATTTACTTTACTCTGATCCATTTGAGAAGGCCCTTTCAGCTGAGGAGAAGGAAATATATCAGCGTTACAAGGTCTTTATGAGGTTTCACTCTAAAGAAGATCATGAAGAGTTAATGAAGAGTGTTATTGAGGAACTTCGCATTGCCAAAAGGATTAAAGATCTTCAGGTTTGACAGCTGCTTGATCATAAGCATCTGTTTTTAATACATAACCTTAGAACTTGGGGAATTGTGACCACACAGCAAGAATAATGTTTTATTTTTTTCAAAAATGTTTTTCCTCCTCCCTTAATAGCCTGGATTGGGAAATGTCACTTTTAGACTGCTTAACAAATTGAACTTTCCACCTTTGATTTACTTTGCTGTTGAAAAAGGTTGTTATGTTTGGTGGTTGCTGATCACTTTTCTGGATTGAGTTCATTGAAATTTAACAATAGTAATTTTACAGGACGCTAGAGCTGCTGGGTGTCAAACAGCTGCAGAAGCAAATAAGTTTATTGAGCAGAAGAGGAAGAAGGAAACCGAAGAAAGCCCTCCTGGTGGTAAAGTCCTGCAGAGACCAATTCTCCTGAAGGGGGAAGCTGATTGCAGTCCTCATGGAATTGTCAGATGGCCAACTGATTTAAATTCTTTGGGGCATGATTCATCGTCAACCTCTGCAAATCAAGCTCAATTTAACCCCATAGAGGTTTGGGATATCAGTGGATTTCCAGGGGCGGACTTGCTCTCTGAATCTGTAAGATGCTCTTTCAGTTCTTTTTTCCAACTTTTTATTCTCTTAATGTTTGTCAGTTCATCGGATCTTTTATCTTTTTCTCAATGCTTATGGGAGTTACGACCTAAACTGGAAAGTCCTTGGTTTCTGTGCAGGAGAAACAATTATGCATAGAGATAAGAATAATTCCTTCGCATTATCTCAACATGCTTGAGACTATGTCATTAGAGGTCATGAAGGGCAGCGTTACAAAGAAGTCTGATGCTCATAGCCTTTTTAGGGTGGAGCCGAGCAAAGTGGACAGGGTGTACGATATGCTGCTGAAGAAGGGTCTTGCTCGAACTTGAGATTCGGTATCCAGTCGTTTTGCAACCTTTTTAAAAGCTAAGATCGTCACGTTTCTGCAATTTGTAAATAGTTTTAAGATTGGCACGATTCTACGAGTAATGTATATCTGATCATGGGCAATAACTAGAGGGATTCGGCTAACCTCAACTTTACTGAAAATAGAGTGCAGAAACTAGATTTTCCAAGCTCTTCCAAGCAAACAATTGGTGTGGGCTTAGGTAGAGAATTGGGACTACATTGTTTAGCAAAGGCATCAAAGTAATCGTCACTCTACCCTTTATACAGGGCAAAGTGATGAGCATATTTGAGGACAAGAATTGTAGGCCTAAGTAGATTTTGATTAATGCAACTGAATCACTTAGTCTGCTAAAATTTCTTCAGCTTTCGTTTGATCCTTGTTCTGAAACCTCCTGGGAACTGGAAGACCAAACAATAAAAAACATAACCCTGAATTTTTAGCATGCGTTGAAGTCAACTTTTGGTGATAACATGGTCTGTCAGAAATGCTATTCTTCTAAACAAATAGAAAGAATAAATACTTCTTAGATGCCCCCTAAATCCTCTTCAACTTTGTAATGAAGAAACTAGTCAGGATCTGTACAAATATTAAGAATGACCATATCTAATGAAAGCTACCTCTCTCTTCGCTTCATCCCCATCTCATTAAACTTCACCTCCTCTTCGGTGAAATCTAAAGACGTGCCTGTATCAAGTGGTTAGTAGCTTCAAAAAATTCATCCTTAATTTCTCCCAAATTCCTACATGCTATATGTAACATCGCACCCCTACTCTCTCTCTCTCTCTACTCCGCCCCAAAATCCCACAGGTGTATCGTGTCACCTGAAGACACTGCCACGTGTCTCTCGTCGGCCACAAGTGCGTTGACATCACCCACTCTCTCCTGGAAACTATACAAATGCTCACCTCTCTCCTCTATCTCCCATACCATTATAACGCCCCCGGCGCACATTAGCGAATACCCTCCATTTATGCACCCCATGACTCTATGTGCCCTCACGTTAAACGCCCTCATGTTAAACCTACACACTTCCTCTCGTGTCCCCACCCTGCGCACGCTAGCCACGGCTCTGTTATTCACAATTACGTACGCCTCATTCCACACATCAAACGAGCTCACTATTGCCGGTCTCCTAAACTCTTCTTCATCTAATATCACCCCCTGGTTCCTCAGATCGAATACTATGTTCCTTGAACTTGTACACGCCACCGCCGATTCCTGACTCGTTACTCTAACTCGCCCAACAGATTCAGTCAACTCCGTTAGTAAGTGCCATCCCATCACTGCTTCTGGGTCAGTCAACGTTCCTCCAACAAACGTCAACTCTTCGGTGTTTCCGTCCCATATGTGAAAAGCTCGGCCCGGTACCCCGGCGTATAGTCCCACCCACCACCGCCCACATCCGGTGAAGTCCACCAACACGCCGTCGTTGACCACGTTTCCGAAGTAGACCCTCCTTGGTTGAGCGTTGCCGTCCAAGGCTGCCACGTGGATGTCTCCGTCTAGGCTTGCGAACACCAACTTGGTATCGGTGATGACAATACCTGAAACAGCACGTGAAAAACGGCCTAATTGATCACGGTGTTGCGGGTGGATAGTTCGCGCATGTAAACGCGTGTTGAGATGGAAGAGCCGTACGGCGCCATCGGCGAACCCACAGGCGAGATAGTGGTCGGAGAGAGCGAGGCAGCGGCAGATTAGGGCGTCAGGGTCGTTGGAGCCAGAGGGGTCAAAATGGAGGATGAAATGGGTCGACCTCCGAGTTCGGAAGTTCCGGGCAGTCCGATGGCGGAAGATGTACTCGTCGCGCCACGTGTCATGGAGGAGATGGGTTCGACGCCAGATTACGTTGGTGAGACGTTGCCAGAGAAGATCTGAGCGTGAGACGGCGCGCCACGTGGAACATACCTGAAGAGATGAATATTAGACATATTTAGCGAGATTGAGGAGAGAAAACATGGGCATGCTTATTATAAAACAATTTCCCTGAAAAAAGGGACGAGCTATGGAGCAGAAAACGGTTGAAGGGTAGGGTCAGGAGGGAGAGAAGTCGAAGATATTTTATTATCATTTAAAAAAGCAGTGAGAGGAAGGAAGGGCCATGGCATGCGTTATTGCTTCCCATATGTCAGTGTCTGTATATAGATAAAAATAAAAGAGTAGAATGGACTTGTCTTTCAGCGTACAATCCTGCCCATTAACAGGGAGACCGTCAACCATTTGTCGACCCATTGATAAAAAATAGTATTTCTATTGGTTTCTTTCCGCATGTTCTCTAGCTTCAGCAACGTCACTTCACAGCCACCAGCCTTTAGTACAAAGCATGATTCAGGGTGAGCTCAGACTCAGAGCCTCAGTCAGAGTCTCGGTCGCAGAGAAGGTTTCGAAAACGAACTGCTCTTGAGGAAAAAGACAAACCATAACAGCTAGCTAGCTGTGCTCCATACACATTTTTTGTTTCATATGACAAGCAGTCTAACGTTTCAATAAGCGTGACTTCCCATATTTTCTCTTTCATTTCCAAGAAAAAGAAAAGAGAAGACTTGCCTTTCTCTCTAGCTAGTTATACGTAACGTATCCTCCTTTTTTTGTTAAAAATAAAAAATATTTACAAGTGTGGAATATCAATAGTTAAAGACCTGCAAACAGAAGATTTGTTTGGCAAATCACAGACGAATATACAAGTGGAAAAAGAGAAGTTAGAAAACTTCCATACAGCATAAAACATAGCATTGGAGATATGAAAAAAAAAACATGCAGATAAGAAGAAAACAGGTGACCGACTGTGCAGGGGGCTTTCTGAAGGAAAGGAGAAAACCTTACCTCTCAAGTGACTAGTAGGAGATACCCATGTGCGTTTTTGGCAATTGTGCACAATACTGGCTTTGACTGATAGAACATTCAATCACTACCTTAGCAATTAATGCCCAGGAGAACGTTACCATTCAATTCTACATGCACTTGTATATCTATTTTAATCTCACAATAATGCAAATACAATTATCTCCCAGTACATTGTTTATCCGACAAAACACTTCTCACTACACTTTTGCTCCTTAATTTGCTAGCAAAACATTTGCATTGACTTGATAAAGAAAAGTCTAACTTAACTGTGGTTAGATATGACGCTGTTACGTTACCCATATAATTAAAGATCAAGATGCCTTGAGACTGGTCGTGTACAAAAGAGTAAAGGAAAGAACAAAAAAATGTTCTCAGCTACATATATAGAAATGGTCAGGCCGCGAAGGTAAAGTGATAAGGATCTGAACCTTTCTCCTTAAATCATGCCTTACAGCTACCACCAACCGCAGCTAAGTTGAAAGTGATGTCTCTATCTACATGCATTTTTTAGTTTAAAAGGAAATAGTTGTCTCCAATACGTAGATTTGGTCTGATGAGAAAGTTCAGTCAAAGAAAAAGAAGGTGGGAGGGGATTTGTCTAAAGCTTGGACAGGATCTTACCAAGTATGGAAAGCGAGAATTCGAAACCTGAAAAAGACCATTTTAGGCTAGCTCAAGAGGGTCCAGAAACTTGACATTTTTTGCTGTAGTGATGAAAAAGTGAAGGGATGTAGATATTGACAAAAACCAAAGTACGCCATTCGACAGTGACGTAAAACGGGTTAGAACGGGACCGATCAAAAGAAAAGGCGATTTTTTTTATTCTTGGATGCGAATGCAATTGTTTATAGTTTATGAACACCAGAGTCATTACGCTTGACCAGTTCCCCTTGCAACCAATTTTAAAAATCAAACAAGAGTTCTAAATTTCCACACCATTTATATTTTCGTGTTATTAAAATCATTAGAATCCTACTTGGAAGGTTCAAAACAACACTTTGACTAGACTTGTCCACTCTTGGAATCGTTATCCACTAATGGCTTCTGGCTTGCATTATCAAAGAGCAACTACGTACCTGAAATAGATTCACAAGTGCTTGAGCAGCAGCGAGGCGGCCGGCGATCCTGGCAGCTTGAATGGCTACTTGAGCAGCCAGAGATTCCACAAAAAGCTCAGGCCACACCTCGTTAATGGCTGGACGTGGTCGAGTCCTAGATGGTCCAGCTTCATAGTCACCAGCTCTTCTCCCACTATATTCACTGCTGCTGAACGTTTCACGGCCATCACCACCGCTATTGCTAGAAGAAGAAGAGGAGGAAGAAGAAGACATTAAAAAAATAATACAAATATATAAAAGACGTGAAGCTGTCAAAGAAATAAAAGAAGAAAGAACGGGATATGGGCAGCAGCAAAGAACAAGGACAAAAAGGCGTAGATAAAGACGCAAAGTTAGGGTCCCAGAAGAGGGTTTTGGGAATCTACAAGAATATAAATATTACGCTTAGATGGAAAACAAAATATGTATTATGATGTATGTCCATAAAGAAGAACAGTACATATACATGTGCCTAAATACATACATGGATATACAAACGCGACGGTGGATGTTATTTATTAATGAGGTGGGGTTGAAGAAATGTTCCCGCCCTGCAAAGACGGCGAACTGATGGTCTTTGCGTTTTGCCAAGGTGTTTTCAGGTGCTTTCCTACAAGTACACGAGCCTTTAGACGAACTTTCTTTTCTGTAACTCTGTTTATAGTAATTATGAGATTTGGAATATAGATAGGATTTTGATGGGTCTTGTTTTATCGTAAATTAGTGAGAACGTGGTACATGAGTCCAAGCTAAGCTAGTTGCTAGTTGCTTGTTGCAGTTACCAGTAGGAACTGCACTGCAAGGGATGCCCTCAAAAGTGAAAAGGTCTTAGTCAGACCTGAGTGATGGGGCTGAGAGGAAGCTCACTGGGAGCTACACTACCTGCAGGTAAAGTAGTACAGGTTTTAATGCCCAGGTTATGCTTTATTTCGATTAGGTGATCATCTACGCAGATAACCAGGAAACTAGACCACAGCATGAGTCGTGATCAGGGATGCAGGACGATTTCATTGATTCCATTTCTTACTCTGAAGTCTGAAACTGAATGCCACTTTACATAGCCTACTAGAGTCGAGCGCTAAGACAACATTTATTATTGGTTCTTTTTTAATTTAATTTATTTAATAACGAGTACTACATTTTAGTTCTACGTGAGAATATCTCGTTCAAAAACTTTATGCTTGTCTGCATGCTAGCCTAGTGTCAATTAGCGTTTGTTGTTACGAATGTAAATGATAAAATTAGGATTTTTAAAATGCATATTTAAAAAAGGAAAAGTCAAGTACCAGTAATGCTAACCTCAAGCTAGAGGAGAAGGCAATAAGGAGATATGAATGACCACATAGCTAAAGTTTATAATGATGAATATCTTTGGGTTTTAGGCGTAAACTTAGATCGTACGATATCAAAGCGTGAAAAATGTTGTCCCTCGTGTCTTTGATCCAGGGATCAGTACATATGATCTGTGATGATTAACTACGTACTATTTGCTATTTCCAATTTGTATTTGTACCATCCATAATCTATTGCCAAAGGTGGCGTATAAGCGACGGATACGTAAGAATTATTCCTTGTCAGCAGGACCTTGATCTTGAGTTCCTGAGGTCTCCACAATTTGAGCCTGAGGCTTAATTCGTGATGTGCTCTTGAGCTAGCATTGAAGGTAAAGGCTTTATCGATTTGGCAAAATCATTTCTAGTAAGACATGTTTTTAGTCTTTTAGGAATAAAATAGGAGGGGCATATCTTTTTATATTTTTATTCCTTTTCATAATTTAATGATTGCAAAATATAAATGATTAACATTCTTACTAGTGTGCATATGAAGATGAAGACTTTAAGTCAATTTAGTGATGAATGTTTGAATTTTATAAGATAACGTGGAAAATCTTCTAATGATTGGAGTCACCCAAATGAGTTTAAGTTGGACGTTGAGTTTCAAAGCTATAATTCTGTTTGAGAAGAGAAGATTAATGTTTACAAGTTTCAATAAAATTGCTTGAAGACTAGCCTTACGAAGCATTGGATAAGTTATCACCATCCAATGAGATAGTCTATCCAACGCAGATATGCCGGATACCTAAGAATGTAGGAATACTAATCTAAAGAGATGTGGGATGCCTTTAGTATATGTAATGTTAGTGTTGTTGTTTAACATCCCCATATAGTTGAGTGAACTCTTGCAAAACAATTAATCATCATAAAAACCGTAAAGAATGCACAAACCACTTCCTTATTAAATGTTTGAAAACTAACAATTCTAATTAAGAATTTACTATATCAACCCGTGGTACTAGAAGATTTACCATTAATTAACAAGCCAATGCCTTAAGTCACACCCTAATAGCTCAGCAGTACTGCCACAATCATCGCTTAACTGATTGGTCGTAGGTTCTATTCCTATTGAGGGATTTTTGAATTCAAGAATGAATTTGAAATGAAAGCGACTATTGGACGGCTTTGCTTATTCCAGTTTGTTCCTTATTCACCCTTTATAATAAAATAGAATATCAAGTTCTATGATTGAGGAGGTCTTTTCTCTGGCTCTATATGAGTAAAAGAAGATCGAAAGCCATTGAATAATTTCACTTCCCTTTCAAAAGTAGCTTATGTGCTCCCGATTAAAAAAAAAAAGAAATGGCTACTCTATTCGATAGATTAGGAACAATCAAAAAATGCCAACACAAAAGTAGGTCATAGTTCATCTTTTTATTTTTATTGATACAAATGAAGTTCTAACTTTTAATTTTAATGATAATAAAATATGTTACTACTAATATTTTTTTCTTTAGTGATATTAGTAAGTTAATATATGAAATATCAAGTTCATTAGAAGAGTAAATTAAGCAAAAGACCCAATTGAAATAATTGAGCAATCAAAAGATGAAGAAAATGACAAAGCATAGCGCATATGCAATTCAAGTGAAGAACTATAAGTTCAGAGGAATTAAACACATTAATTCAAGTAAATCATTATAATTCTTTTTTGTAACTTTATCTTGATCATTTCAATAGATAAGAGACTCCATCATTGCATGATCATTTACACTTAGGCATATTACATATGCTTTGACATAACCAAAAGAAAATTTAAGAAGGATTTAAAGAAAATCCTTTTAATGCATTAAAATACTTTTGAAATAGTTTTAGATCG
>JANZLC010000009.1:8940848-8955590 GCA_026413385.1 Erythroxylum gracilipes
ATGAATGAATGGAATGAATGGTTTTAAAATTTAGTGACTTTTGAGTATGTTAGATGATGCCATGTGTAAGTTGGATTGCCATGTGTAAGTTGGATTGGCTTTTGCTCCAACATACCATTATCATAGGGTATGTACTTGAATGTCCTTTAGGTATTCAGGTATTCGCCTTATGGTAGTGGGATGTTGCAGTTCACTTGTTCTTCTGTTAGACCCCGTTCCCTTTTTCTTTATTAAATAGGTTTGTTTAAATTATTGGTAAGTTAACATCTTCCACACCTGAAAAGCCACATTGCAATTTTTGATGAGTTTTGCGAACTCAATGAGTAAACCATCATTGATGATCTCACCCAAGTCAAGTACACAAATATCACACAACCAACCATTTTCACAAACATTTTCCATCTCTGTAAAACATAATGAATCACATACATTCTTTTAGAACATGTATAACCCAATCAATCACAATATCATCACAATTTTAGGAAAGATTTCATAATCATAAATATACAAATGCATATGCATATGAGACTCTAGATTCGTTATTATTTGTTGTGATTGAATGCCTTTCAGATATAGATACAGATACTAGCCCATTGGGCTCAGTCAGATACAGAAATCACGGAGTAAAGCTCTATGTACAAAATTCTGAGCTTAAAGCTCTTTCAGATTGGCTACTATGATTACAACACCTTTATCTGAACATGCATTTTATAAATGCATCAAATAACAAAATATGCCATGAATAGCATTCACTTATGATGCACAGACAAAATCTTATATTCATTAGACCTCAGTCCGACATTCAACTTTTGTTGAGTATTCTAAAATTATTCAGAATTCAGATGCAAACAAATATCATTCAAATTTTAGATGCAAATAGAACACTTCTAATACATTCCCGAATATCAAACTCCTCAAACCATTAAAGTCTTGAATTCACATACAAATTACAAACAGTTCAATAATTGGAAGTTAAATAGAATAAATCAATTCTAGGAAGGTCATCTAGGTTGACTCACAGTACGCTCCAATTTATGCTATTACCTGGATGTTCTGGCAATGTCTGAATGGCGTCCGACTTGAGCATCTAAAATCATACAATTCACACATAATTCACATTACAAAGTCGATCAATCAAATACTTATTCATTTGTGTACATATATACATATGTCATGTTCAATGCATGCCCAATGATTATTTTGGGTATGTTTCCTTTATTCACATCTCATGATCATTCATACTTTAATACTCATATTTGTCTAATTTGAGCTTAAGTTTACACCTCAATAACACAAATTTGTTCTAAGTTCATCACTCAATCATGCACTAAGGTTCATAGCTCAATACACTTGATTAGTATACCCTCGTCAATCAATCATTCACCAATACTTTCCTAGTCAATTCAGATAACAATGAATTTTTTTATAGAGGAAGGACAATGTGTGAGGAGCTTGTGGTTCAAATTTCAAGTCAATCGGAGGTCCGGAGAAGGAGTTATGGTCAAAAGAGTGAAGAGTGTTGAAAGCTATCAAATAGTTGTGCATCTTCATTGTCACGATCGTGCTTGTACACGATCATGCACTTCCTGATGCTTCCTCTATGTCACAATCATGCTTGTGCATGATTGTGCACTACCTCTTATTCAAGCATTATACCAGCTTTTCTCAAAATAGATTTTCAGGTCAATTTTATATTGCCATTTTGATTAGGAAAATGAAGTATTTAGGCAATACATTCTTCTAAACAAATGTTTCCATATGTCTTAAGTTTATAATGAACTAAAATTAATACAATGTGGTTTATTATTGCTAGAGTTATACCCAAAATTCTATAGACTGTTCTCAAACACTGTATGAATCCAAAAGCTCAACTTAAATCCAAAGTTTGAAACTCTTAGCGATAGAATTACAATTAGATTACTTCATAAAAAAATATATCCATATGCCTCTAGTTTAAGATAAACTTAAAATCATCCCATTGGGATGTCTACAAATCAAGATTTGGCTAAAATACAGATGTATGTTCAATGAAAACACTACAACTAACATATTCCAATGATTCTTCTTTCACTTTTCCAGACTATTTTTACACTTTATACCAAAGTTAAAACAACCTCTTTATAGTTCATCAATTATACATCTATTAGGCCTGAATCATACTCCAATTCCTCATTAATAACCTCTCCTATTCCAGTTCAAAATTATTCAATTAATAGCTCACAACTTATTGTCTTTCATGCATCAAAAATCAAACCAGAAGCTATTACATTATTATGCATATAGTCCTAGTTATTTCTCAATTCAAGCACACTTAATTAACATATTTGTTTAACATAAATACACCTTTATTATACTTTAAATCCAGACCTAATTCATCCATTAATCAATCTATATCCCATGGTTTTCATCCACTAAGAGCAAGCATTAAAAACTTCCAAGTTCAATCAACATATTTCCAGCATATGTCATCACCAACATTACATGCATTTCATTCCAATTCAAGCATAATTCACATACTACTAAGCATGCCATAAAGATCAGATTGCTAGTTACTTATTATGCTAACAATTCAGCTCAAAACTCTAGATTATACTAGCCATCCAAGTAGGCAAAATTCATCACACACTCAAGGTAAAGATGAGCTAATTTTGGAAAAAACACAAGACAACAAAAAACTGGTTTTCTTAGCAATTTGGTGAAGGATATACAAATGGTTTTGGTGTAGAAACTTAGCTAGGGTTGAAACATATTTTCAAAGGAAAATCTGGAGCAATTTTGGTGAAGGAAATAAGAAAGGAAGTAGAAACTTGGGTGTTGGAATTTGCCACATCAATAAGCTAGCTAGGTGTCATTAATTTACAAAGACATGTGTCTTAAAGTATGCTAGCCATTTGTTCAACAATTATGCTACCACTAATCCACTCATTATGTTGCCATTTGTCACCCATTAATCTGTCCATATGTCTCATTATAATTAGTCCACATGTCGCACAATAATTGGTTCATTTGTCAATTAATTACTAGTCAATTTGTCACCAATTTAACTATGTCAAATGTCACTCAATTTCAGGCTTAATCATCCTAATTTCCATATATATTTTTTTTACCACTTGGGATTTTTTTTGACCAAATGTACATTTAATTCATCAATCTCTCAATCAATAACATTTAATCCTAATTTACTAATTAAAATATAAACATACCAAAATTTGAGACATACCTAATCACAATTCACATCATGTTCACTTAACTTCTTTCATACCTTGGAATAATTCAATTGAGTGCATATGCTATCTTTATAATGTGTACAAATATAAATTCGTGTATGAATGCTAATGTTATGCATGTATATGCAATACTTAATCTAGGGTTAAACCGTAAGCATACACTGGAAAATAGGATATTACATCTTCTCTCCCATAGCTCCTCCTGCTGCATTGTCCACCATGTACTGACATTGTTGTGTCAATCTATCATTAAAGAACTGGTTCCATATGTGAGGTAAAAATAATGTTGTGGACATTTTATTAGCAGAATTTTGAAGTGTTCCCTCATGAGATGCCTTTCCCTCCATCTGAGCAAAGGTAATTATCTTTGTCCACAACTCAGAAATCTTCTGATAGGAATAAAATTTTCTTATGAATTTGTTGTACACTTCCTCCCATGTAGTCAATGAATCAGATCGAAGGGTCATCAACTATGCCTTTGCCCGATCCTTCAATGTGTATGGGAAGCACCTCATCCTGAGTTGATCTTCATTTAGGCCATCCAAAGAGAATTTTTGGAGAGTGGTATAGAATTCCCAAATGAAGTTTAAAGGGTCTTTATTAGGAACCATATAGAATGATGGCACATGTTGTAGTGAATGCTCTTCAATTCATAGTTTCTAGATGCCTCTCCCAAACGTTTGCACAAAGTACCAGTACCAATTACTGGTCTAGCATACTCCTTCGTTATTGGCTGCCTTTAACCCATCTCTTGATCTTTAGGCTTGGGTTCCTCGAGAATGTCTTCAAAGTCCCTTTGAAGTCCTCTTATTCGATGCATGATATCAACAAAAGGGAGCGAGTTCACTTTCTCGAGATCTCCTTCCTCGCATAAACAAAATAAACACAACACTAAATTAGTAACAAAAACTACTAAAACAACTTAATGAAATAACACAACAAAGATGTATGCATGAATAGACAAAAACAATCATAATTAATTTAAGTCTAAAAGCTAAACACCTCCTTGGAAATGGTGCCAAAATCTTGTTGCGCCAAACAAGTTCTAAAAATACCTAGCCTATCCTACTCTCAAGTATATGAGGTAATTGTAGTCGATTACCAAGGGTTGTCTCCCATGGAAGTGAAATTGGTCCACTCAAATTAATCTTGACTAAAAATGAAAACAAATCTAATCCTAAACATTCTATCCTGATTTGTTGAGTAAAGGCTTTAAAGAAAAATACACAATTAGACTAAAAATGAATTGATTTAACTGGAAGAAAAAACGAATTGATTAATCTGTGTGGAAACTTTTGAGAATTAATTTCACTAATTTAATCTCCTATGCATGACGAAGGTGAATTAATGGGATAATTGTCTTGCTAAAATTACTAATTAGGTTCTAAAATTAATTCAAATAACAAACTACTCTAACTTTCGTATTTGACAAGTTTATCATCCAAATTAATTATTTACCCAACTAATAATTGCCCACCTAAGTTAATATATTTCTAATTCTTAACCCAAGCCTCTATAGTTTCTTGTTCCAATATTAAAATTCTTGTCTCAATCCTTTTTTTAATACCTAAATTATGCAAAGTTTGGCCACATTATGACATCCATTTAGCTTAGAAACTATAGCAAATAATAAGACAATGAAACAGTCTCTTCATCATGGATAATCGACTAAACTAGCTACATTAATTCTTAAGGAAAAGAATTAGCCCATCATGGAATAAACCAGATTCATCATCTTCATATATTTCAATCCCATCTTTGTCAGTATAAGAGAAGTATCAAAGTAATGAATCGAGTGAATAACCAAAATGAACTATCAAAAGCTAACAGAGTAGTGAGTCCAGTAAAGCAATAGAGAAATAATGCAACAGATAAAGAACATAATAAGAAAATAAGGATCGTTAAGATGAGAGAGTTAGTAGTGGGTCTCCTGCCAATCTCAAGCTCTCTGCATTAGCTCTCACCTTCTACCTCCACTTAGTTCTCACTCAGACGATCGACTACTCACACTGGCTTTCACCTTTACTTCCTTTCTCTGCTCTTTCTCTATTTGGATGAAAGGAGTTAAAGGTTTTCAGTTCCTATTCTTTGACTTACAAGTTTCTCCATATCCTTAACCTATTCGATGAATTATGCCAATGGTTTCAGCAACAACCTACATGTTTAGTAAATGAAAGAGTTACCCATACAAAGATAGATGGAAAACATAGCTATCAAAAGCTTAAAGATAGCCAAAATCTTGACTCTTAAACTAAGAAAATGCTTAACAACTCATTCTTTGTAGGATTCAAATCATTGTTTCTTCCATGATTTCTAGCAGGCATATCTAAACCTAGTCATCAAGAATCCTTTCAAAGTGGAAAATTACGGCTACGTAATCTTATAGCATAATTAAATTTCTAGCATGACTTATATTTTTGTTGATCATGTCTTATATTTGGAAGTAAAAAACATTTCCAGCTTACGGTTCTTTCCCCAGTAAGGCAATCCTCCATGCTTGAACACTGCGAGTTCCTTTATTTCTTCCAGTGTATCTTCATAAAGCCTAGGATTTTGAAGGTCATTACGGTAGTAATATGGTATGTCAAAGTTTATGGCGTCTTCTTGATTCCTTAGATAAGCACTTGATGTTGTTATGTAGCAAATGAGAAAACCATTTTAAGCATATCTGTAATGTTCGTATTGTTTAAAAGTTAGTTAAAAAATAAAATCATATCAATTGCCACTTTACTAGTTCATGCATGAGACCCAGTGATCTACGGTGTCCACAAAGGATATGTCATGTCCATAAATTAAATAATTGCTTTTGTGTAATGTACTATAGAATTTAGATTATGTTTCTTATTTTTTCCAATTCTTGTTTGTATGTTGTTATGGTGTTTATGGTTTGATCTCTTGTTTAAAGAATTGGGCTGGAATTAACGGTTATCAAAAATCAATTAGAAGAAATTACACAACTAGTGTTGCACCCCATTTCTGGAGCCCAACATCTAGATTCATAAAACATTAGCATATTACCTTGTAGGGTTATTTCAATGAACCCTCATTATTCATCATCCCACAAGGGTGGCATGCCCCCACCAATAAGTCACCATAATCAAACTCAATTCTCCTATTTAAGAACAGATTTAGGGAAAATTCAAACTAGAATTACAATTTGACTACTTTAGAACATTTGTAGATCTATGTTTCTAGTTTATTTAAAAACAAGAATCATCTTATTTGGATCTCTATATCAAGATATCATCAAAATACCGAAGTATGTTTAGTAAAATATCAAATTCATACTCTTCCAACCGATACCCTTACTTTGATTCAATCAATATTTTTCAGATCAATACCAAAAGTTATAAATTTTTATGGAGACATATAGAAATGTGTTAGAAATCTATTGGTTTAAAAATCAGATCATTTGAAGGTCAGATGACAAAGTTATGGACAAAAGAGTCAGAGGTGTTCAGGTGTGGGAAGATCTGTGGGTCACGAATTTGACTCAACTTTTGAAAATTTTTGCAGAGTCACGATCGTGACCTACTCGACCTGTTTTGGAAAAATAGACATAACTTTCACTAGAAATGTCGGATTAAGTCATTCTTAGACCGTTTCGAACAAGACTTCTAGACCTACAACTTCCATGAAGACCCCAAAAAGATATTTTTCCTCCAAAAGGGTCAACATTTCAAAATAATGTAGTTTTCCCTATGTCCATCCCATTCAGCCTCACAAACTTCTAATGATCATATCTCTCAACTCTGATATCCAAAAATTTCATACTTTATATCATTATAAAGCTAGAAAGATAAGCTACAACTTTCCAAATAGGGGAAGAGTAGAATTAGAAATGGATAGAAAATAGACCACTTTGTCTAATTTAGCCTAGATTAATCCAGTTTTACCCCTAAAGTCAGAACACAAATTTTACCCTTATGAAAGACTTGAAAATTTTCCCAAATTCACTCCCTCTAATGTAACATCATTCATAACAATTCAACTACCAATTTTTATTTTATTAAACTCTCTAATTTCTACTCATTTGATTCATCACCTACGTCCAATTCTCAACATCCACAAAATCCTATCTTTCATTTCCATAACCTCCCACTAATAAGTAACAACAATTTATGTGCAAAGTTCGTCAACTCAAGTTGACAACTTCTTCAAGTATACCTAATTTCAACTCACATCATCCATACACAATTCATATTTTATTAACACCAAAAGATAAGAGTTTACAAAGCTTTAATGGGCCTTTCTAGCCACAATACATCAGTTCGCAAAATCCCAAAATACAACAGATTCTTGAACAAATAATACTTAAAATACGACTAAAGCCTTGTGTTTACAAAATCTAACTTAAAATACAAAATAAGCAAAATTTGGAGAAATGCCTTTATGCTCGATCACTCAATCTCTTGCTCATCACCTGAAGATAGGGAAGGATGCGGGTGAGCTTAAGAACTCGTGGGTAACAAGTTTATAAGGAGAATAAGAAAAATCATTGAAATGTTCATTTGTCGTATAAAAGTCATAATGAATTCATAAAATGCATAGTTCTCAAATTCTCACTCAAATTCACAATTCTAGCTCAAAACTCATAGTTAAAATATCATCACATAAACATAGCATATACATTTAACCATCAATGCAGAACACTCAAATTATGCACTATACTTGACAATTCAAAGATACAATGCACAAAAAAATGTCTTAAGGGTTCCATGGAACGAAATGGAGAAACCGAAGTTTACACCATGAACAAAATAAGTCATTTTTCTTCAAATCTCATATGCCATAAGCTGGCAGCCGGGAGAAGGCTCTTGTCAATGTGCACGTGACGAACGAAATGGTTCTACTCTTGCCCAAATAAAAGCACATATTCATGCTCAAATCATTTCATCATACTTTCATGCTTTTTCCTCTTTTTCAAATATACAAAATGCCATAACATTTTTCAAGGCATAACATAAAATGTTTCAATGCATTTCCATCTTTATCTCGAAATTCACCAACAAGATTCATATACCGAACATATAAAGATTTCTCAAATCATTCAAGTAGCAATCATGAAACATTTATAAAACAATTGAAATCATTTAATTCTCTTGATTCAAAAGAAAACATTAGTGGCTCATAACTCTATTATAAGCATGTAACCCACCTTAAATTCCTTGTTTAAAGACTTACTCAAAAATGCCTCTCTCCTCTTGCTCTCTTGCCTTTCTTGATTTCCTTCATCAATGGCCAAATTCCCATTCAATAGGAATATCAAATTGGGAACCCAAAGAAACATATGCATAAATTGATCCTAGAAAACTTAAACTCATCCATTTCTTAAGCTTCATGAACTAAAATCCTTCCAAAAATCCAAAACATTACTCATGAACTTACCTTGAATCTTTTACCAATCAAAGAGTTTCTTGGATCTAATGAAAGCTCTTCTCTTCTTCTACCTTTTTCTCTTCTTGAATCACCTCAAAATCTCTCTCCAAAGCTAAGAAATGATGAAACCCTAGCTCAACTTTCTTCTTTTATCTCAAACCACTGAAACTCCCTTCTCCTCTCTTCTATTTTCGTTTTTCTTTCTTCTCTCCCTCAATTCATGTTTTGCTTCTTCCTTAAAATGCAAGACTACTTTTCTTCTTCTACTTATACCCTTAATGAATATAAAATATCCATTTTGCCCTTCCTTATATGCCTTGTATCTTTTATCCTTAAGTGATCTCCCAAAAATGCCCTTCATGCAATCTTACTACCTTAAAACTTTAATTCAATTAACCTATATCATAAAATCTTACAAACATTAACATAATAATTAACTCCACAAAATAAATCTATAAAGACCTCATAATTAATTTAAATCATGCTTATTCATTAAGAAAAAATTTGGGAGCCAACAACTAGTCAATAAATTAACCCTAGAGAACAATTCTTAAAAAAATGACCTCATAAAACCTATAACTGACCAAGATGAAATTATTTATAGATATGAATCAGATCAAGAAATATATGTAGATCAACATAAGAATAAAGAACAACCATAAACAAGTCAAAGTGGTGAAAAAAGAAAAGAGATAAACAATCAAACTATAATTGGAATTATAAACCTATTGAATTTTTAAATTCAATACTATGATGTGAATTAGCTAGAGAAAAACTAGTCAGATAAGTAATTGAAAAAGGGTATTGTCCTATAGTCACTAAATTTTCTCTATAAAATTTATAAGCAATAATAATAGTTTCATCTAAATTACGTGATTGTAAAGGGATTCCTAAATTTAAACAAGCATTAAATTTTATTTTTTCATAAGCTAAATTTCTATTCATTATTCCTATTACTTGATCATTTAAATTATTCATGCACTCGTCTATGATAGCCATTCGTGTTGGAGAATCTATTCCTTCTTGGAAAGTAGATTTTAATAAAATTTGGATAGTAGATAGATGTATATATCCTATTTTATGTCTTTTTTCTTCTAGAATTTTTTTGTAATTATTTATAAATTTGTTCTTGATCTATTAAACTTATGTGGATATGTCCATTATATTGGTCCATTCTGATAGGTGTTTCATCAATTAGTTTTCCATAATAAATTATATTTTTATGATTTATGATATTTTTAATGAGATGATGATTAATATCTTGTCCAACTTTAAGGTTTAACTGTATTTTGGCCATTTTTTTGTTTTTCATTTGATAATAATGTATTAATATGAAAAATTATGGTAGATTCAGTTAATTCTAAAGTATCTATATCTGTAGTTATTTCTGACATATTAACGCAGAAGTCTTTTATGTTCGGTTAATAGATTATTCGTATTTTGTAAATCTTGACTATATGAATTATAGAGATTAGTAGTAATATCAAGTTTTTCTTTAATAATTCTTCATAATAATCTTTTTATGTTTTATATTAAGATACTAAATTTTCAAAATACATAATCTCCATATGTAGATGATTACAGATAGTACAATAGTTAATCATATATGAGTTTGATAGTATTCTTGAAAACGTTTATAAAGTTGTTTTATATCTTCTTTTTCTTGATGATATAAATTTGTATGATTATTAATAATATTTTGAAATATCTAAGAGTCTTTGTAGAAGCATTAATAGATATAAGAAAAGTATATGTTGAGGTAAATGTTTTGATGCATTGCTGACTAACTTTTATTTTTGTTTCCGTATGTATTATTAATAAATGAATAGATCTACAAATATCACAAATAAGCATTAATAATAGATTAATCTAAAAGAATGTTTTTATCTAAATAAGTTAAACTCGCATATAAAAAGATAATAATAGGTTTACAAAAATAAATAATTATTAAATAAAAATAGATGATAAATGATGAAAAGATAAAAACGCAAATAAACATGCCTTGTTGTCTTATTTTATTCTTAATATCATTTAAATAAATGTTGTATTTAGATTCAGTAGTTAATTTTGAAGCTTGGAATTGAATCGGTTTCATAGTCTGATTCAATCGGTTTCATAGTGTGATTTAATAAGTTTTAGATTATATTTAAATGAAGAGTTTAAAATATTAAATTTTTTAAAAAAACTTCAAATGTGACTTTTAGGACTATACTATCTAACAAGTTCCTGAAGAAGAGAAAGAACTTATGCGATCAAATCCTCTTATCTCATTTATTTATTAATATAATATTATTATCCATTCATTTATTAATATAATATATGTGAATGGATGGTTTGAGGAATAAAATAGCACGGATAATCAGAAACAAGGATCTATTCCCAGAACTAATGGATGTGCAACTTGAATAGTCAGGACTCCCAGGAGGAAGATCACAGAAGATCTGTTCGCGGAGTCTCAACCATTAAAAGCAAAACAAAGAGAAGTTATCTCCTGAGTGTAGTCATTTCACGACAACAAATTGCACTTATGACGGGGCGGGGACTATAAGTCTATAACAAAGAAAGCAACAAAGAGAGCCGTCCTTTTTGACTCACTGAGCTGAACTGAACTGAAATGTCTATCGACTCTGGTCAGAGGTATGGGTATGAGGATGGCATGCTCATGTCTTATCAACCACTGGGTGGCTGGTGGTACTGGAAGGGGATCTCATCTCCTGGTCGTCAGCCACGACACCCCAAAAATATATAACGTATTTAATGGGGTTAATAAAGTGTTTTGTTTTATGGGTAGAGATACTCTAGGGAGCAGGGAGTAGGGAGTAGGGACGCGTTCAGGTCAGTGGGTAATCTTTGGAAAGAACCAAAGTACAAAAGGTACCTTCTTTTCAGAAGTAGAACCATCCTACGCTATTCTATGAGAATCTATTTAGGATTTTAGATGGGCGTTTGCTGGGACCTACAATGCCTATCAATGCGCAGACCAAGAAAACTGAAAATATTGTACGGAAAAGTCAACATTTGACTAACTTAATTCAGTTTAATAAAATTAATCAAGGAATATTCAAATCGCACAAATTTCATATAGTAAAATGAGAGAGTGAATTTAAATTTAAGTTATTATATTTTACATTTCTTTAAATATTTAGATATTTTATTTGCACACCATTTCATAGTTGATTATCTCTAATTATTTTTGTAATATCATTTAAAAAATAACTTATAATTTTAATTAAATAACATGCATTTTAATTATCAAAATTTTTAAACTACAACTAATTTTTTAAACAATATTATCCCACAATTAACCAAAATAAAACTATAAGTACTTATAATTCTATTATTTTAAATTTTAAGGGTATTAAAAGGATGTCTATTACATTATAAATATAATAAGATCAAAATTGATATAAATAACGACACAAACTTATTTAATTTTTATATAATATGAAAATATAAATTATATTTTTAATATAATATTGTTTGAGTGTTTAATAAATTTAGATTGTTCAGTTGTGATGTTAAATTGCACTAATAAATTTAATTTTGTTAAAAATAATATTGTACTACTACTATTTTGAAAACCTTTTTAAAAATTATCAAAGTAGACTTTTGTTTCCATATTAGACTAATACACACACGAGTCTAGATCTTCTGTCTAATATAACCTTGTCTTATTCTGTCTAATTAAAAAATGTCGTCGTTTTTCTTAAATTTTAAATATTTTGTTACTCTTTCCAAATTTCATGGCTTATGAGTCAAGCCGACCTCGTCGGTGTCCTCTTTCATCTTCTTTGTAACGCTACAGAAGTCGTTCTCTCACCGTCTCGTCTCTCTTCTCTTTGCCACCTTCCTACCCCTTGTAAAACCCAATCCAGATCTCATAATCTCAACCACATCAAATTATACGACATTTTCGGATGATTGTCTTCTGTAAATTTATCACAAAATTAGGGACGATGATGGAGCATGAATGATGAGGAAGCATTGGCAGTGTCGACATCCTCTGTCATTTTCTTTATAACACTACAGAAGTCGCCCTCTTACCTTTTCACTACGAGTCTCTTCGACACCTTCCTACCCAGATCTCCTAATCTCAACTACATCAAATTATGCGACATTTGAGGACGATTTCTTTATGTAAATTTATCACATAATTAGGGACGAAGATGGAGGAGGAATGAAGATGAAACATTGGCATTGATTTACAAAAAGTTGATAATATAAATTTATAGGTGTTCTTGAAAATTCTTTCTTGGAGGATATAACAACCTAACTAAATTTATTCAGATTTTTATACAGATAATTCTTACACTTGTACAGTCATGCAGCACTTGCACAGCTGTGCTAGCTAACTCATGGGCATGACTTTTCTTCACCTAAATTAATATGTACTTATCTAGATACATCTCATGAAGTCACTAGAGAAAAGTTGAAGTTCAACTGATTCAATTGAAGAACAAAATCAAGACCAAGAAAGAACAAAGTTATAAATGAATATGTAATGTATACTTCCTATTTAATCAATTTGATATTTTAAAGGCTTTTTATACATTAACACATTTATATTTTAGCTCATTGCATGAGTCTTTTAGTCACTAAAAGGTATTAATCTTTTGATTTTAAAGAAAGGGAAGATCCTTAAAACATACATTTGGGTATATTTAAAGAAGTGCTTTAACTCAATTTTGCATTAGAATGATTAATTTTACCCATTTAAAGGCTTTAGAATAATGATTTCAGGTATATTGGGAGACTTATATAGGTTAATGGTAGAAAAATACAAGTTAAAGTTGTCAAAACTTATGTACCAAGACTTTGTAGCAATATTGATTATGCATTGGTCAACCAATGTGTTACAATCAACCAATGTTCCAATAGTTAGTACATCTGTCAACCGCACTATAACCAACCAATACAATCTTTCATAAAATTAACATTAATGTTCCATCAGTTACTACATTACTCAACCACATATTGATCAATCAATACACAGTAACTAGTAATTGATAATGACGATTTCTTATTTTTAACAACTAGTTTGATCCACAAACGTAATAAGGTCTTCTGAATTTGTAAATTCTTTTGTGAGTATGGTTACTCTTCTTCTTAGAGAAAGATTGTAAAAAGAGGTACATTTTACATTCTTTAAAAAAATGAATTATTACAAGTTTCCTCTTCACCTTGTTGAAAAAAAAAAGACTTACTGAAATTTTTAAGAAATGTCTTGAACAGTGGATTTAGGCAAGATTGGGTTATGAAACTACTATAAAATGGTTTTCCTTTCTTTGAGTTACTTTTATCATAAAATATTTTTCCTTTCTTTTACTCCTTAACTCTTTAAAATATTGTTTGATTATATCATTGTCGGACGTCTCAACCAAGAGAAATAACCAAATATAAAATTTTTCATAACTATTTACGATATGTTCCCCATCCTAACTGGTTTCATGAAGTATGGCCAACCAACTATATGAGCTACAAGGTACATTGGATCGTTTTTCATCCAATTATATGGATTGATCTATCAATGATGGATTTCTTTTAATATTATGTTTACAAGTTACATAATCACATAAAACTGTATCTAACTCCATATGTGGATATGGAATGTATAAAATAGGTATGAACAGCGAAATAAAGATAAATTTGTACTCAAATTTGAATTTACAACAAATACAATTGAAAAGCAATTAAAAAATTCCACTTAACTTAGTCTTATGACTGAGAGTGTAACATACCACTCCCATAGAGTATAATTCCGAAGAAACCAGAGGATATTCTGTTGGGAAACCGGGTTGAGATCCGATCCCGACCATAGCGGAATAATCACAAAACGTTTTTGTGACTTTTGATTTCTTGAAAACCAAGATCTATTTAATTCTATAAAATGATTAACACGAATCATAATAAAGCGAAAACTTAATTCGTACCTTATTCTGAAGCTTAATCTTTGTCTTGTTGTATCTCTCGAATCGTTTTCAAAACTATTTTGTCTCAACCACTGTAGCCATACAAGTTTTCGGCCTCTAATCGTATCCACAAAACAGAATGAGAGAACCCTGTAACTCTTACAGAGAGGGTTAAGCAAGAAGTGCTAGCTCCATAGAGCTTAAGCCTATTTATAATAAGCTTTGGA
>JANZLC010000009.1:8966658-8980146 GCA_026413385.1 Erythroxylum gracilipes
TTTTATCAAAAATTTATATATTTTAAAAATATTTTTAAATTTAATTATATTTATTAATAATTATTAAATTAATTTTATAAATTACATTAAAAATTAAGCTTTATAATTTTAGTAATAATTAATTAACTATATAATATTAAATTAAATTGTTTAAATTCTTATTAATAATAAAAATATTTAATTGATAGTAAATTAAATAATATATGTTTTTGTTTCAGGTTTAACTTCTAATTAGTCATTTCCTCATCACAAACTCTTGTTGTAAATTATAATAGGATCTTTATTGTTCTTTTTTTTTGATATTTTGATGTAATTATTATTTATTATATGATGAAGTAATTTTCAAATACTTTGTATTGTTCTTAATTTTATACTTGAATGATTGTTAAATAATTTTTTATATTAATTATAGTTATTATTTATATGTGAAATATGTGAAAATTAATGTTAATAAAAATAAATAAATTATTGTTATTTTAAATTCTTATTATTATAATTTTTAGAGACACGGTTGATATAAAATTATAAAGTATACAGTATAATTTGCTAATAGAATATTTTATAATTTTTTAAAAAAATAGAAATTATTTCATAAATTTAAAAAATTATCCGAAATAATACCCGATATTAATCGGTACTGATACCATACCTTACCAAAATAATATCTGATACCAATGCCAATATGGCATTAGTTATCATCATATGAGTCCCAAACATCCTAAAAAACCTAAGTTAAAAGGCTAAAAAGGTCCTGCAATATCTGAGATTATTGTTTAAGTGATTTGGTATGCTAACCCTTCACACGGCCTTTTAGGAGACTCAGTGGTATCAGAGTTATCAGATTTCAGCCTAGGTCGCCCCCGTCGCAAGTTCGTATTCCCAAAAGATAATAGAATGCGGCTTGCAGACCATTTCGTCAGCATAGCTAAACATTTCGTTATCAAAGTATGCACTGATGGTGGATGTTTAAATGATTTGGTATACTATCCTTCGCAGGGCCTTTTGGGGCCTCAGTGGCTTCATAACATTCTATTAAATGCAACACGAGTGAGGCTGTCTAAAACTCCTGCTAGTTCATTGGAAAAGCATAGTTTAGCCATACCGTTAATCATGTCGCATAGTTTTAAAATAAAAGCATTCGTTTTGAGTTTACCATAAGTTCTATTTGAAATAATTTGTAGTATTTTAATTTGGCAATCGATATAATTGGATTAAGGCACTCCCATTTTTATTTTTTGGTTATTTATTAAATATAAATTAATATAAAATGTTTATAAAAATTCATATTTTCAATTAGAAATTAGATTAAATTAATTAATAAAAGAATATGATTTCTATTGTAAAATTATGAAATATTTATATGCCTCTGTCTTTAGAGAGAATCTACTTTCCACTAGTCCTTAACATTATATTTTTGTTTTCAGTGAACTAACCTAGGCGGAACAAGCTTTCTTCACACAGTTCAAATGCAATAATCTATGTGATGGCATTCCCTTTAACATCTCTAATTCTATTTTCTTTAAGAAACAGCCCATGTTAATAACACTATTGGCAAGACATTGGAGAATGCTAGACATGTTATGAGCAGCCACTCAAATCCCCAAGCATTGGATACAAGACGCAGGAGCTGGATAATATACATATACGTGAGAAATTTTTGTCCTTAGAAAAGCAAGCTTGCCCAAGCAGCAATAAATGCAAAGCCACCAAATGGAGCTAAGGTAGCATACTTTCTGTCCTCCATCAGTGCAACGGTATAACACCTGCAGCAAGCCAGACCAACTTCTTATAACTTCTAGCTTGAATATTTTCCTTGCGTATATCAACTTATATCCCAGTCAAAGCAGGATTTAAGATAAGAAACAAAAGATCGAAAGAAAGCAGACAGCGAGAGAGAGTACGGAAGACACTCAATCTTCTCCCTTCAAGGAACTCTCTATCAACTCGAAGAATATGATTGAGATACTTAGATTGATATCATTTGAACTTAATTCTTATTGGACCAACTACTGAATGTCCTATGATGAATAGAACTCGCTGAAGTCTTCCTACAGTTATTATATGCTGAAATTGATTTCAAGTCCATCCAAACAACACCAACTTGTGAATACTGCAAAACTTAGCTTCATGACCCTCTGAAATTCAAACGGATGTTGGCCCAGCTATTTCACTTTCAGAGTATAGAAAATGGAAAGAAAAACAATCAAATGGCAATATGCAAGAAAATGACCATACTAAAGAGCTTATACCATACTAATGTGAATAAGTCAAGTTTACAATGTTTGATCTGATTTAGCAGATATATATGTGAGATCTCGGCATTCCTTATCTGATAAAAGACTATTCTGATGATAGGCAAGGTTCAGCTAATCTTCAAACTGATCAGTAAACTTGGGTTGTCAGAGATGTCCTTGGAAGGTTTAACATTAGCAAAGTCAATTAGGAATGCATCTGTCGCATAAAATAATACCATCTGATACAAAAGTGATCTTTGTGTTCAATGTGAGGTTTGTGAATTTGCTAAGCACCAAAGAACTTCTTTACAAGGTCTTAATACAAATCCACAAAACCTTTCACTTATCCATAGTGATTTGGGGCCCATCCCATGTCACAAATAGAAGCAATTTGAAGTGGTTCATTACATTTATCGATGATCATACTCGTTTGTGTTGGGTGTTTCTTTTGAAGGATAAAACTGAGGTCCCTACTGTGTTCATTAACTTTTATCATATGATCCAAAATCAATTCCAAACAAGTATTCAAGTCCTTCATATTGATAATGGTATTGAATATTTTAATCAGAATCTTCATGCGTTCTTACAAAAACATGAAATTGTCCACAAAAGTACTACTGTCAATAGTCCTCAATAGAATGGGATTGCTGAACGGAAAAATAGACACCTTCTTGAAGTAGCTAGGGCCTTGATGTTCACTAGCAATGCTCCAAAAATTTTTTGGGAGATGCTATCCTTACTGCAACCTACCTTATTAATCGAATGGCTAGTCGTGTCCTTTCTTTCAAAACACCTCTTCAAAAATTTCAAGAAATCCATACTACCACCCATCTTGAAACTAATCTTCCTTTAAAGGTTTTCGGGTGTAAAGTTTTTATTCACAGTCATTCACACAACAAACTTGATCCCAGAGCCAAAAAATGTGTATTCCTCAGTTACTCTGCTACACAAAAGGGTTATAAATGTTATGATCCTATGTCAGAAAAGTTGTTTGTCAATTGTGATGTCACTTTCTCTAAGGCAAATTCCTTCTATCCCAAGTCTTTGATTCAGGGGGAGTATTGGAGTGAGTTTGGTGATGAATCTCAGTCGTGTACATTTGTGCCTGAACCTCCTTGTACATCTATTCTGGAACCTATCCTAACACCGATGTCCAATGCATCTCCTATAGAGGGAAATTCTGATACAGAAGTAGCCATGCCTGACAATACACTTAAAGTGTACTCTCGGAAGAAGAAAACAATTAGTACACTCCCTGTTCCTGAAGCTATACCAATCTCCGAACCAATGCATGTTCCTACCGAAGAAGCTCAGAGTAGTGATACAAAGGAACAAGAAGACAATACAGATCTAGAACTACCAATTGCTTTAAGGAAGAAATCTAGATCATGTACCATGCATCCGATTGAGAGGTTCGTCTCATATGATGCTCTATCTTCTCAATATAAAGCATTTATTACTAATTTGGACAGAAATGACATTCCGAATAATATCCAAGAAGCTCTTAAAGTTCCTGAATGGAGAGAAGCAGTTTTCGAAGAAATAAGAGCACTTGAAAAGAATGAAACATGGGAAGAAGTTGATCTGCCAAAAGGGAAGAAACCCGTGGGGTGTAGGTGGATATTCACGGTCAAATATAGGGATGATGGTTCCATTGTGAGGTATAAAGCGAGACTGGTAGCAAAGGGCTATACTCAAACCTATGGGATGGACTACAAAGATAAATTTGCACCTGTGACCAAATTAAACACTATCAGACTATTGCTATCTATAACTGCTAACTTCGATTGGCCCCTTTAACAACTTGACATTAAAAAAGTCTTCTTGAATGGCAAACTAAAGGAAGAAGTATATATGAAACTTCCTCCAAGGTTTGGTAAGGATGGAGGAAACAGAATATGCAGACTAAGAAAATCCTTATATGGACTGAAACAATCACCACGAGCTTGGTTTGAAAGATTTGCCAAAGTCCTAAAAACAGAAGGATACACACAAGCTCAGTCTGATCATACAATGTTCTTTAGAATTAGAGAAGGTAAGAAGACAATTTTGATTGTGTATGTAGATGATATTGTTGTAACTGGTGATGATGCAGAGGAAATTACAAGACTCAAGTCAGCTTTGAGGAAAGAGTTTGAAGTTAAAGACTTAGGAGAAATGAAGTATTTCCTAGGCATGGAAGTAGCTAGATCAAAGAAAGGAATTTACATCTCACAAAGAAAGTACATTCTTGATCTTTTGAAGGAGACAGGAATGTTAGGATGTAAACCAAGCATCACCCCCATTGAAATTACAAAGTTTGAAGATGAAGAAGATAAACTGGTTAACCGTGAAGAATACTAGACACTAGTAGGAAGGTTAATTTATTGTCTCATACTAGACCAGATATTGCTTTCGCTGTAAGTGTTGTAAGTCGATACATGCATGCACCAAAGAGTAAGCATTTTGAGGCAGTTTATAAGATCTTAAGGTATCTAAAGGGTACTCCTGGGAAAGGATTATTGTTCAAAAAGGGAGATCAAAGAACAATTGAAATATATACCGATTCAGATTGGGCAAGTTGAGAGGAGGATAGACGATCAACCACTGGATATTGCACCTTCACGTGGGGAAATTTGGTCACGTGGCAAAGTAAGAAGCAAAAGGTGGTAGCCAAGAGTAGTGCAGAAGCTAACTTAGAGCAGTTGCAAACGGAATTTGTGAAAGTCTCTAGTTGAAAAGAGTATTTACATAATTGAAAATTAATTTTGAGTCAACTATAAAGCATTATTGTGATAACAAGGCAACCCTAAGTGTGGCACACAATCCAGTCCACCATGAGAGAACAAAACATGTTGAAGTTGATCAACATTTTATCAAGGAAAAGATAGAAGATGGAACAATATGTCTCACTTATGTACCAACAAAGAAGCAGATAGCAGATGTATTACCAAAGGACTTCAAAGACAAGTATTTGAAGAATGTATTGGCAAGTTAGACATGATTGATATCTATAATCCAACTTGAGGGGGTGCGTGGTCAATATACGATAATATCACATAATATTGTGATAATCTGATTGTAATTAGATTATATTGATTAGTTAGCACTATCTTAGGGATTAGGATTATTTCCTTTTTTTGTATAGATTCTCTATGCCATTCATGTATATATGTACTACATTCTCTAAGGAATAAACATACAGAGCAAAACAGCTCTGATTCACACTATGGCTTGCAATGAACCAAAAGTTGAATACCTTAGCCATACTTGGGTTCTTGTCCATTTCCAAAACTTGCAAGCTCTACAACTTAGAGAATGAATCTCACAAACAACTACCTTTCAGTTGTCAATACACTTCCACTACCTGATCCTATCTTCAGAACTTGTGCATGCTGACAAATCAAAATGGCACTTGGAATAACATAGTCAATTGGATGTGCAAGGCTACTGGGGGCACAAATGACGACTCAATTCATGCTTTTTCCTGTCTTATAGACTTAATCTGGCAGTTAAGAAATAGCAAAACATACAGACAACAAGCAAAGAATCCTCAAGCACTCTCCGGCCTCCTCAAAGAGATGGATATAGTTGTTGTTAAAACTAAAAGGTATTACTAATGCAAGATTAGCAGAAAACTAGGGCCTGATTTGATGCTTAATCGAGTAGATGCTAACCAGCCTATATCTAAAATAGTAAGGCCATACTTCTAGGAGTCAAAGCCAATGATTCTTTGACTTGAGGCTCATCAGATGCATCCCATCTGCCACTAGTTGGTGAGCTTCTTATTTATAGAGAACTTGATTGTCTCTATAACTAATTGATATCTGCATTGAGTGCCAAAATGTTGTGTAATGGTTTTAGGCATGGTTTAAATTTTCTCCTTGCCTTCAGACTTGGGGCTGTCAAGTTAGGTACTAGAATTTAGTACCTAACTTGAGAGGTGGAATAATTGAAGTTGTTAAATCAATGTCCACACAAACTGTAATCAAAACCAATCCCACAGTCAATATATAGAAAAGCAAGATAAAATTTTGACTTACGTTCCAGAGAATCCGAGAATTCCAGCAGTCAGAAGAGACCCAAACTGAAGCCAAAGAAAAAGAAAATTACAAACAACGTTCTAATTTGGACATTGTTTACACTTCAAAAACAAGAAAGTTGAAATAAAGCAAGAAATGGACAAAAGTGCAAAATGAGAAACTCACAATGTTGGGATTTTTGGTGACGGGGGCAGCAACAAGGGCTGCAGTGTGAACCAAATGGTAAAGAGACGCTGTTTGCCATACCTTCTCGCCCCCGTGCATAATCACATACATATAAGAAAACAAGATCAACCCCTTTCTTTACTCAACCAAAGCCAACTGATTAAAGTGGAACAATTGCAGAAAAGACACAAATGAAAATGTAAAGAGCACCTCTTTATAAGCAGGATTTTGGGGTTTGAAGACGTGCGCACCATAAGTGCCCAGCCCAAGAGCGGCCATTCCTGTCAAAATATATGAAGTAAGCAAAGCATAAAAGCCCAGATAAGAAATAGGTGAGAGGAAGAAGGGGACGGAAGATTAGCGAGAAGTCCTGACCAGAGACAGCAGCTACTTTGTGCCACGTAGAAGGATCCATACTTTTGCTTTCTTTTTTCCTTCGGGCTTCTCTGTATCTGATTGCTGGTTGACGTTCTATAGCTAGTCTTTCTAAAGGTAGGAGATGCAACGACGAGACTACATATGTTAACAGAACACCGATGTCTTTTGCAATGGCTTAGGAAGACTGGAGTACTTCAATGGTTGACCACTGGGTAGTAAAAGTGGGCTTTTGTTACCACTACGACAACTATGCCACTAGTCGTGGAGTTCGACTGCAAATGGGAATTTGAGGATTATCTTCGCTTATTTTCTTCATTTTCGTTAATATTTTCCTTATTTTTTATTTTTATTAATATTTGATTATTGTGATTAATAAAATTCGTGAAATTCTAAAAAATATCTGACTTTATCTTCATTTATGTAATTTTTAAGTTTCATATTCAAACACATTAGTTATTATACATTTAAAATACGGTCATTTATTTAATGTTAAAAATTATCCAAAAACAAAGAGTCACGTAATCCTTTCAAATGTCAATTTTATGTAATTCATTAAATGCGTCAATAAAATATTAATAGAAATAATGTTATAAATTGAATTATTCAGTTTTCAAATATTTAGACATTTAATTAAAAATGAAAAGGTTAAATCCTAAAATAAAAGATTTGAAAAAAGTTTACCACTTTATTATTCATTATCCTTTATATGATTGATAGTCTTCTATTCGATAACTATAAATGGATTATATGGTATACTAGGCCAATTGAAGCCTTAATCATCAATTGATTTAGGAATCACGAAAAATGTATAAAATCATTTTATAGTACTAAATAAAGACAAGCTCTCCATGAAAAGAGAAAAAAAAAGTCAAAAAAAAGATCATATAAGATACATAATAAACAAATACACACCACTTAATAAATAAAAAAATATGCGTCACATCAATATTCGTTTAACAAGAATGAAAGTAGATAAAATTTGTTGAGAACAAAGTCTAAATAAATAAAAAGAGCAAACTTATCGCAGTAGTTATTGAAATTTTATTTAAACTATATAAAATGATTAATACATAAATCATAATAAAGTAAGGATAACAATTCGCATCTTATTCTAAAGCTTGATATTTTTCTTATCGTTTCTCTCAAACTGTTTTCAAAATCGGTTCATCTCAATCGTCATAGTCACATAATTGTTTGACCTCTAAGAGTATTTACATAATAAGTTTAGAGAACTATGCAACTATTATTGAGAGGGTTAGGCAAAGAGTGATAGTTCCTTTGGAATTTAAGCCCATTTATAATAAACTTTAAACATTTTAATAATTTAATTGAAATAAAATTATACTATCAATTAAACTTTAATTAGATTTACAATTAATTCTATCTAAATATCAATTATATGCAAATAAGATTCAATATCTCATATTGATTCTTATTTATTATATGTCTTATATTTAATCTTAAAGTTTCTCAAACTTTACAATCAAGTCCTACTTGATTAAAGTATTTTTCTCTCTTCAACTTGTTCTTTTTGTGTGACCTATTGACTTCTCAAATATGTTGGCAATTAATATAAATTATAACCATAAATCATATTTGGGATTAGATAAATTAAACTCATTTAATTTATCTCTAATTATCTAGTTAAATAATTTTATATTCATAAATCAAGATTGACGTATAGTAATGTATCATAACCACCTAAATATTTAGGAATGTCAAAGTGGTTTTGACAAATCTTTATGTGAATGATTTGTTTGTATAATTTAATCATTTCATTAGATAATATTTTGAGTAGATATAGAGCATATAATTAATCTCTACTCTATTTTGAGTCCAATCTCATTAGTTGTCCACTATTTGTAATTGAGTCAATTAATGACATTTAAAAACTATTTTCAAAATGACATTTCACCTTAACCAAGAATTTTTCGAATCAATACTAATAAAAAACAATGGAACATTCACCCTAATTACTTTAGGATAATAAATCTTGTATTAATCACTCAATCACCTTCATATAATTCATAATATATCTAATGACTACTGACTGACTTATCCTTGACTAAAATAGGTTGTAAGTAGTATCAAAACACAACAATTCATATATGAGATAATTTTGGAGATCTCAAGTCAAAAGATTATTTATAGAATCATCACAAGTTCACTTTAAATTTTATAAAAATGATTAAAGCATAAATCATAGTAAAGAAAAAAATCATAATTCAAACTTTATTCCGAAGCTTGATCTTTTTCTTATTGTTTTCCTAGAACTGTTTCTAAAATTGGCTTATCTTAAGTACCATAGTCGTGCAAATGTTCAACTTCCAATGTTATTTGCAAAACAAATTGAGAGAATTCTATAACTATTTTAGAGAGAGTTAGGCAAAGAGTGCTAGTTCTCTTAGAGTTTAATCCTATTTATAATAGGTTTTAGAAATTTAATAATTTAATTGAAATAAAATTATAATTTCAATTAAACTCTAGTTAAAATTATGAATAATTCTGATTAAATACCAATTATTCCCAAATAAGATCTAATATCTAATATCTCATATTGATTTTTATTTATTAAATATCTCATATTTAAACATAAAGTTTCTCAAACTTTACAATCAAGTCCAACTTTATTAAAAACACTTTTTTCTCTTCAACTTTTTCTTTGTGTGTGGCCCATTCAAAGTTTTAAAATTCGTACCGTACCAGTCAATGGCCAAAAAATAGTACAAAAACGAGTGCTCCAGACCAGACTAGTGTATCAGTCCGTACTAGCCTATTTCGGTTGGTACCGGCCGGTATTCAAAATACCAGTCATATACCTCCCTCCCACACCCACACCCACACCCGACGTTACTCTCCTTCTTCTTTCTCTCATTATTTTCTCTCTCACACTCTCACTCTCTCTCTTCTTCATCGTCGCCAGTCGCCACCACTCCCTCTTCAGCCATCCAGCAACCACCACCACATCCCCAACAATTGCCCGATGCCACCCACCAGCCAACCACCGCACGTCGCTAGATCTAAAATCTAAAATAGATCCAGATCCAGATCCAAACTTGACCCAATCTGATATTGAATTGATTTTTGATTTTTTGGGTGTATTTTTTGCTGCTAAATTTGAAAAACAAATTCATTGTATTTGGTTATTTGTGTATGTTTTTGTGATGGAAATTGTTGGAAATTATTGGTATGTTTTGTGATGAAAATTGTTGGAAATTATTGGAATAAAGTTGTTAGAAATTATTGGAAATGAAAATTGTTCAAGTAAGTTTTTGTAATTGTTGAATTGAAATGGTTGGAAATGAATTTGTGATGGTTGAAATTGTTGGTTGTTGGAAATGGAATTGTTAGTAGTTGGAAAGGAAATTGTTGGAAATTTGGGAATAGAAATTATTTATGTATGTTTTGTGATGTTTGAAACTTTGAATTAAAATTGTTCAAAATTGTTGGAAATAAAATTGTTGAGAATTATTGAGAATGGAAAATGTTGGAAATAGAAATTATTTATGTATATTTTGTAATGGTTGAATTGAAATTGTTGGAAAAATGTTGGAAATGAAATTGTTGGAAATTGTTGAAATGAAGAAATGAAAATTGTTAGAAAATGTTTAAAATGGAAATTATTTATGTATATTTCATTATTTTGTGAATTGTGAATTGTAAATTGTAAATTTGTGATGGTTGAAATTGTTGGTTGTTGGAAATGAAATTGTTGGTTGTTAGAAATGAAATTGTTGGAAATTTGGAAACGAAAATTGTTTATGTATGTTTTGTGATATTTGAAACTTTGAATTGAAATTGTTCAAAAATGGTAGAAACGGAATTGTCGAAAATTATTAGGAATGGAAAATGTTAGAAACGGAAATTGTTTTTGTATGTTTTGTAATGGTTGAATTGAAATTTTGCAAAATATTAGAAATGAAATTGTTGAAATTAAGAAACGAAAATTGCTAGAAATTGTTGAAAAGTGAAATTGTTTAAGTATATTTCATCAGTTTGTAAATTGTAAATTTGTGATGGTTGAAATTGATGGTTGTTGGAAATGAAATTGTTAGTTGTTAGAAATGAAATTGTTGGAAATTTGGAAACGGAAAATGTTCATGTATGTTTTGTGATGTTTGAAACTTTGAATTGAAATTGTTCAAAATTTTTAGAAATGGAATTGTTGAAAATTATTGGGAATGGAAAATGTTGGAAATAGAAATTGTTTTTGTATGTTTTGTAGTTGTTGAATTGAAATTGTTGGAAATTGTTAGAAATGAAATTGTTGGAAATTGCTGAATTTAAGAAATGAAAATTGTTAGAAATTGTTGAAAATGGAAATTGTTTATGTATATTTCATTATTTTGTGAATTGTAAATTTGTGATGGTTGAAATTGTTGGTTGTTGGAAATTAAATTGTTGGTTGTTAGAAATGAAATTGTTAAAAATTTGGGAATAGAAATTGTTTATGATGTTTTGTGATGTTTAAAATTTTGAGTTGAAAATGTTTAAAATCGTTGGAAATGGAATTGTTGAAAATTATTGGGAATAGAAAATGTTCGAAATGAAAGTTGCTTATGTATGTTTTGTAATGGTTGAACTGAAATTGTTGGAAAATGCAAGAAATGAAATTGTTGGAAATTGTTGAAATTAAGAAATGAAAATTACTAGAAATTGTTGAAAATGGAAATTGTTTATGTATATTACATTATTTTGTGAATTGTGAGTTTGTGATGATTGAAATTAATGATTGTTGGAAATGAAATTGTTGGTTGTTAGAAATGAAATTGTTGGAAATTTGGACATGGAAATTATTTATGTATATTTTGTGATACTTAAGACTTTGAATTTAAATTGTTCAAAATTGTTGGAAATAGAATTGTTGAAAATTTTTGGGAATAGAAAATGTGGGAAATGGAAATTGTTTATGTATGTTTTACAATGGCTGAATCAAAATTGTTGGAAAATGTGAGAAATAAAATTGTTGGAAATTGTTAAAATTAAGAAATGGAAATCGCAATTATCGAAAATAGAAATTGTTTATGTATATTTCATTATTTTGTAAATTGTGAATTTGTGATGGTTGAAATTGTTGGTTGCTGGAAATGAAATTGTTGGTTGTTAGAAATGAAATTGCTGGAATTTTGAAAATATAATTTATTTATGATGTTTTGTGATGTTTGAAACTTGGAATTGAAATTGATGAAAATTGTTGGAATTGGAATTGTTGAAAATTATTGGAAATGGAAAATGTTGGAAATGGAAATTGTTTATGAATGTTTTGTAATGGTTGAATTAAAACTGTTGGAAAATGTTAGAGATGAAATTGTTGGAAATTGTTGAAATTAAGAAATGAAAATTCCTACAAATTGTTGAAAATAGAAATTGTTAATGTATATTTCATTATTTTGTGAATTTGTGATGGTTGAAATTGATGGTTGTTGGAAATGAAATTGTTAGTTGTTAGAAATAAAATTGTTAGAAATTTGGAAACGGAAAATGTTCATGTATGTTTTGTGATGTTTGAAACTTTGAATTGAAATTATTCAAAATTGTTAGAAATGGAATTGTTGAAAATTATTTGGAATGGAAAATGTTGGAAATAGAAATTGTTTTTGTATGTTTTGTAGTTGTTGAATTGAAATTGTTAGAAAATGTTAGAAATAAAATTGTTGGAAATTGTTGAATTTAAGAAATGAAAATTGTTAGAAATTGTTGAAAATAGAAATTGTTCATGTATATTTCATTAGTTAGTGAATTGTGAATTTGTGATGGTTGAAATTGTTGGTTGTTGGAAATAAAATTATTGGTTGTTAGAAATGAAATTGTTGGAAATTTGGGAATAGAAATTGTTTATGTATGTTTTGTGATGCTTGAAACTTTGAATTGAAATTGATAAAAATTGTTGGAAATAAAATTGTTGAAAATTATTGGAAATGGAAAATGCTGGAAATGAAAATTTTGTATGTGAGGGATCAACTTGGGAATCAATTCAAATTTAGAATTGGAAATGAAATTTCTACTTCCTTATGGTTGGATCCTTGGCATCCTAAAGGCATCTTAATGGCTCATTCTACTCTTAGGTTGATAAATGGGTCTGGACTTCCTATGCATGCTAGAGTGTCGGAAGTAATAAGAAACAATGGTTGGTGTTGGCAGGAGTTACCGATGGGAAATCTTAGTAATCTGGAACCTCTACCTTACCACACCAACCCCCCCTCCCCCCAAGAATCAAGAAGCAGTTGAAGACGAAGGCTATAAATAAGAGTCGGAGTCGAAGATTGCAAAACTACTGAAATTATCAATACTTGAGAGAAACTATTATGCGAAAAATCTAGAGCTATTTTTTTTCTGTAACAAAGCTTGAAAAACCTTTCAGTTGAAAGTAGTGCAAATAGCCTGCAGAGGCTAAGAGTGAAAGAATACTAATTGTAAGAGACCTGAAGAGGCTTGGAAACAAAGAATACTTGTAAAGTGTTTGAAAGATAGTGGAATCTCAAAAAGATATCTGAGGACTGGACGTAGCCCACGGTTTGGGGTGAACCACTATAAAATCGCTGTGTCAACATCTCTCTACTCTCAATCTCTCTTAACTATCAATTTTCGATATTATTAGTTTTATACAAGTTCTCGAAAATACTTTACAACATTGTTTTTCAGTAGTTCTTGTAAAAAGAACAAGTTTCTTTTAACAAATTTGTTTACGA
>JANZLC010000009.1:8994515-9021817 GCA_026413385.1 Erythroxylum gracilipes
GAAAGACTTATACATTTGTGCAAAATTGTGATATATGTAAATGTGTTTTGTATGATATAGAGGAGCACATTGGATGCTAGTCAGACATTGATGAACCATACAGGCAATAACATATTGGAGCATACTGTGAGTAACCTAAGATGGTATCACCTTTATTTTTTGTTTATTACTGAATTGAATTTGATATTGATGAATGTGTACTAAATTGTGTACTAAATTCCGGACAATAATTATATGAGCGTTCGATGCATGTGAATATCATTGGAAGTGCTATTTGTATGTGAATGAGAATGACTAATTGAATTTGATAAGTACTGATTGTGTTCTGAATTCCGAATATGAATTGTTCAAGGAGTTTAAAACGTGGGTATGTATTGGAAGTGTTATGAATTGCTGCGAAACTCGGTATGATATTTGAATTCTCAACAAAAGTTGAATGCCAGACTTAGGTTCGATGATTTTGAGATTCTGCCTATGCATCATTTGTGATTGTTATATATGGTAAATTCTGTAATTTATGCATTTCATAAAATACATGCTCAGATAAAGGCGTTGTGACGAGAGTAGCCAATTTGATAAAGCTTTGAGCTCGATTTTTTGCACGTAGAGCTTTGCTCCTTGATATATGTTTCTGACTGAGCCTAATGGGCCAGTATTTGTATCCGTATGTGAAAGGCACTTAGTCACAACAATAATAACAAATGTAAAGTCTCATATGCATCTGTATTGATATATATATGTATATTCTGATTTGCAATGATATCATGATTTGTCATGGTAATGTGTGTATTTGGATTATACAAGATCTGAATGATTATATGTGAATTATTTGATCTTATGTGATTGACTTGGGTGAAATCATCAATGATGGTTCACTCATTGAGTTCGCAAAACTCATAAAATTGCAACGTGGCTTTTCAGGTACGAGACAAGAGACCTAGTTCCTTAGACTAGATGAAATGAACCTTTTGGATTAAGTTATGGCTCAGAGGTCTATCTGCTGACATTAGAAAAGTTGTAACTTATGTTTTGTAGTCTTCCTAAAACTTGTATAAGGTTTTGTAAATATTTGTTAACGGATACAGTGTAAGCTTTTGTTCAATGAATACAGTGTGAGTTTTTGACACTAAATGCAAGGAATGGTTTTAATTTGATGACTTTTAAATTATGTTAAATGATGCCATATTAAGTTGGATTTATGTTCGCTCTAACATGTCATTATCATAGGATATGTACTTGAATGTCCTTGGATGTGTGGGTATATACTTTATAGTAGTAGGATTTTGCAACAACCCTTTCTTATATCTCCTACACATAGAAAGCTCCAAAGCAACACCTTTGTCATTTTAATTAAGCTTTTAGGAAACATAATATGAGAGGACAAAAAAACATACATTAATTGAGCATAAAATTAATAAATTATACTCTACTAGTAAAAGAGATACTTTTATTGCATCAACTATTGATCCATTTTTGGATTCTTTCAATAAGTTCAAGAAGTCCTTATATGATGGCCCTTTATAAGAGATGGGGATTCCTAAATAAGAGAAATGAAGTTGTTTAGTTTGAAGCCTTATAAGGTTAAAGATTTAAGGAAAAGTTGAGATGTAGCTGAGGAGATAAAGACGTGATTCTTTACTAGATTCATTTTAAAGCCAAAGATTTCCTTGAAGCTCCTGATATCTATCATTAGAGAACTTATATAATGAGGGCCAGCTCCTGATAGAAGTAACATATCATTTGCAAAGGAAAAGCTATAAATTTTGAGTTACTTTCATTTGAAATGGTGTTTAATTTCTTCTCCAAACTTATCATATTACAAATGAGTCTTGACAATACTTCTATGCTTAAGTTGAATAGGTAAGGAGATAACGGATCCCCTTGTCTTAATCCTTTAACATCGTGGATGAGGATGGTGGGTTCACCATTGACTATAATGCTATTAAAATGCATTTTTCAATCCAATGAGTGAACTAAGTAGGAAAGCCAAAAACATATAAAGTATTCATGATGTAAATGAAATCAAAAGCCTTGTGAAAGTCTATTTTGATAGAAAAAGTTTTAAAGCAATAATTCCTGATATAATTCTTAAAAAAAATTTAGGTAAGGAAGATGTTGTCTACAATTTGTTTTCCTTCCATAAAAGGCCTTTGAGTTTTATTGACAAGGGCTAGAGCACAACTTTGGGCTTAGAAGCCAAGAGTTTTACAATGATATTGTAGATAATGTTACAATAGAAAATTGGTATATAGTCTTTAAAAGAGCAATTATTAAGAATCATTGAGACTAGGCTAATAAAAATCTTGTTGATTTCTCTCAAAATTTTCCTTTATTGAAGAACTCCATAATAGCATCCACGACTATAGGTTTCAGTACGTACCATGTTTTTTAGAAAAATAAGACATTAATACCATCTTATCCTAGAGCTCATAAATAGCCAGTATACATTAGAAGCTTAAATTTTGTTAGTGATAAAAGATTTTAACATTTGCATTGAAGAACTACTATTAGAATTAGAGCCTAGGAAGTTAAAAAAGTATGTACGAACTTCTTCCAATAAGTTAGTTTAAGTAACGGTCAACAAGCCATCTTGCTTCTGAAGGGTGGCTATACTATAGAAGTTCCTCCTAGAGAGAATGGACATATGGAGGAATGATGTATTTCCATCTCCATAATGGAGCCATTAGAACCTTGATCTTTATTTTTGTAATGAGTAGTTAACTCCCTGAGCATGAAGATACATTTGTAAGTCTATTTTGCTTTTCTCTTGTTTTTCTAAATTTAAAGGATCTTAATATAGTAATTGTTTAACATTAATGAGTTTATCTTTATAAGAAGCAATAACTACTTGAGTGTTGTTGTAATTTTGCTAATAGAGATTCTTGAGTTCCTCTTTAATTTAATGTAACTTCATCATACAGACGAATGATTTGTGTCCCCAGAAGAGGTGGCGTAGGCATTTAAAGATAGAATTATCTAAGGGAATGTTGTGTATATTGATCCCAATTGGTACTAACCTCTACATTAGTTCTTGAAGTTGGATTCCAAGTCTCCACTTTTGAAAGAAAATTGGCATGTTTTTAAATTGGCATGGGCCATTTTTTGGAATCTTTTGAACATTAAATGGAGAATCAAATTTTAAAAGGAAAAAAATTGTCCATTAAACTTAAATTTTTCATTGTTTGTGAGTCCAAGCATTAAGAGGTAGAAAAATGGGGCTTTTTCTAAGAAAAAAAAATCCTGTTTGAGTTGAATGCCACTTGGAGCTCCCTCTTTAAACACCTTTCGAGGAGGAGCCACGATACAGTAGCCTACATCTGAAGAAAGGGGAGAAATGGAGATGAGTAACATGAGAGGAGTCACGAAATTCCCACTTTCAAGAGTGAGTGGAGTGGTAGTTTTAGACTAAAGCTTTGAGAGGAGTATAAGCGCCTTTCTTTTGCTTCTTAGTTATTAGATTTATTGGAACCTAGTCATTAAGGATGGAGAAAAGGGGAGGATCAATAGGATGAGACAAGAACTCGGAGGTGGGATAAAGAAAGCTAAAAAGGAAAAAATAGAAAGATAGTATGGTTTGGTTAGAGGGAGAAGGAGAGAGGTTCATCCATGAGACAAAAAAAAAAGAAAAAAAATAACTAGCTAAAGAAAATTTTAAAATTTTGTTATTAAAATTGGAAAAAAAGGGAATAAGAAAGAGAAAAAAGAATGAGACCAAAGAAGCAGAGGAAAAGAAAGAAAGGAGAAAAGAAATGTAAAAAAGTTGAGCAAAAATATCGAAGGGAGTAAAGTAACATGCTAATATAATAATATTTGACATCTTAATGCTTCTAGTAAATTTATATTGGTTCTAACTTAAGTTTTTTTTATAAAAAGAGCATTGTTGAAATTTGTGATATTTGTTATTTAAAAGAATATATTTGTGAATTTAAAAAATATTATTATAAATTAACAAGATTTGAACAAGAAATGTATATTACCCACTACCTCTCAAAGGAAGGAAGATTTTAAGGAAGCAAATGCATAATGGATGATTTTTTAAGATAAGAATCATATTTTTACAGGAGAAAAAAGTAATCTTTAAAAAATGTTGTTAAAGAATTAAGGTTTTTAATTAATCTTTAAAGAGTTTCTATGTTTTTTAAAGAATTTAGATATAGTTATAAAAGTAAAACTATGAAGACTAAATTGAAGATAGTAAAAGTAAAGTGAAATAAGAGATTATAGTTGGTTAAAATTTAGCAAATATAGTGTCATGTTTGTTATGACTAAGTTATAAAAAAGGTGAAAGATGAAAAAAGAGAGGCTAGGGTTTGTAGGTTCAAAAAAAAAAGGGTGAAAGGTGAAAAAGAGAAGCTAGTGTTTGTCAATGATTTCTTTTGTGAATGTTAAGAATTTTTTATCTCTAATTTAGGTGCAGTTGAGCTGATAAGGGCTCTTCTAGCTTCAGTGAGGTCGCGAGTTCAAATCATCCTCATATATGTAGCCGTTTAAAACTTGGGGTCAGAGCTTTGTCTCCCACAAAGAACGTACCCGGCTCAAGCGAGAATTAGTTTGGATGTGAATAATTTAAAAGTGTCTTCCCATAATTAAGACCCGCCTAGAATACTTCACAGGAAACCTAAAAAAAAGAATTTTTTATCTATGAGAATGCAACAATAATAACTTTGGAGTTGTTCTATGTCCCTGTAATGGAAAAAAAAAAACACTGGAAACTCTTTAAGGGAAAAAAAAAAAAGGAAGACTAAGATAAAGACAAAAGGTAAAGTGTTACACTAAGACATTGGTAGTGACTGAAGATATATCTGCACCGTAGAGTTATTATTCTGAAGGTCCAAGTTGCAATTGTTACTTCGGAGTTATCTTGGATTAAGCGTGCTAATAAACAAGTTCCCTGACAATGACTTTGTGTGCTCTAGAATGATACCCCAAAATCTGATGTGCATCAATTCGTCCCCCATCCCTTTGTTTAAGATGTAATTATCTACTGTTCGATTGACAAGGACCCTTCTTAAAAAATTTAGTAGATTGATTCTGCCATCTACTCATGTCTTCTTCTTATTCCCTTCAGGACAGTGTTTGAGGACAAAAAGCGATTGGAATTTTGAGGAGAACGTAGTCGCGTAATCTTTGAGTTCAAGTTTATTGACATGATACAATTTTTAGAAAAAAAACAAAACAGTTGAGGCGGCATCGGCACCACGAAAATTGTTTTTAATTTGACTTGATTGCAACGGACATTAAGGTAGGGCAATGTTTTGAAACTCGGATTGGATATTAAATTGAAAGTCTTATTGGTCACCGGTGTGACGTTATAATTATGTAATAATTATATTTAATTATATATAATATTAATAATATAAAAATATATAAAAATATATCAAATAATATTAAAAAATAAAATAAAAAATTTATTAAACCAGTGGTCGGACCGATTCGACCAATCAATTGATTAATTTTGACCGATTCTCACTAGTTCAATTGAGAACCGATTTTTAAAAGTGAACTGAATCAGATAACCGACCGATCATCAATCGAATTAGTCGAACCAACCGATTTGGTCCGATTTTCAAAATATAGAGATAGGGGCAACAGATACTAGTGCTCAAATGGACACAACCTTTCAACCTCCGGCAATTTCAATGCGTCGGCCACGCCGATAATGAATGAAGGTAAAGGGCCCAAAGGAACAAGAGAAGCAAAAGGGGTCTCCAAAATAAGCTGCCAAGAGACATCTAAGGCTGACAAAGGACCCACGGGACACCTAAAACTCATAGAAAATTGAAATGAGACTGTGACATAAGGCCTCCACATTCCACTACAAGAAATTTGTGACATAAGGATTCCACATTCCACTACAAGAAATTTGTGACAATGCGGAAAATGAATGCCCAAACGTCCATACACGGTCAGGGGAACATGACGGGGTTTTAAGGAAAAAGATGTTTGTATGAGCTTCAGAAAAGTCAAAGTCTCATTATGCCTATAGTTTTGTCTACTTGGGAAATTTAAGACAGGATGTTGGAAAACTTTAGTACCTTGGTCTCATTGCATGCATACCAAGCGTGGAATTGTTTTTGTTTCAATACGGGGACATGATTCAGCTAGCAAATAAATAAATTGCTTTCTGGGGTTTTGAAATTATCCTTCGTTTTTTTATCTTCTCCGATTTGACTAATGTGTTTTCTTCTAAATAAAAATGAGTTGTTGAAGATTTTGGATATCTAAGTATATCGTATTAATTGAGCAAGTTGCCTTCACAAATTCTGATATGGGCATACATGTCAAGAAATCATTTATCTGTTGGTGCCATCTTTGATTATTTGAGTAGAAATCTAAAGGCCACGCGTGAAGTGGATTATACAAAAAGAATATCACATTGCTCTTTAAAATTTCCATTTTACAATCACTTACACAAAAGATTAGTTGATATCACAAAGACAGTAAGAAGATGGGGTCCAAATCGAGAAGATAACAAGCAGTGGGGCACAGGATAAGCTCACTTCGGGGCAGACAGAAAAGCAGACATTATACCCTTTTTCGTCCTGTTCTACCTTTCTTTCTACTTACCCCATTTGATTCCCCCCTAAGCATCAAACACCAAGAAAGGAAGATTTTTGTGTATGTTAGATGCTCTAACTTTACTATTTTTTAATTTAAAATACCAAAAACGTACATCAACCTACATGATGCATTGACAGTGATTATCAAATATCACAAAATAGAATGTGATATAATAAGATAGAGTGTAAAAAAAAGAAAGATACAAAGAACGAATTAGATACTCTTAACAGTCAAATCAATTTCTTCAAAAATTTGGAATGAATCAAATTTTCTTAAATAAAATTTGAACCTACAGCTAATCAATTAACAACTGGCCGCTTTATTATTAAGCTTTTAAGAAATAACAGAGAGTTTAATTTCTTTTTTTAACCCATGACGTTCAAATAAAATGTAACATTAAGGTCTTTCTAATTTTAAAATGCTTGATAATTCCGACACAATATACGGGAAATGGAAAAGGTAACATGCTTGAAAACGAAAGGAATGGCTTACTGTCGAAGAATTGAAAAAAGAAGGGAGTGTACTGGTGGCTGAATTGGAACGCACTACTTCCCACGTCATCTATTTGCCTTTAAGGTTGGGTTGTCTCATCCTTCATCCCCTATGGGTCCCCCTCCTATCTTTCAGTAAAATTGTTCCGTCCTCTCCAAAATTGATTTTTTTAATAAGTAAATGAGTTTTTAAAAAAAAATGCAGTAGTTACAACTTACAACCATGTTGAAACCCAACAAATCTTGAGAACTATATAAGCTAATGTGGTAAGAACTTAGAGGGTCATCTGGTATGGTTTCAGGACAAAAATTGAAGTAAAAACAGAGACTTAAAATGACGATTTAAGGTCTGTTTGTATTCATTTTTATTTTGATTTTTAAATTCAGTAAAAAAAACTTATTTATTTATGTTTTTGGTTTTGAATTATTTTAGTTTTCAAAAATTATGAAAATTATTAAAAGTGGTTTTGTTTTCCTTTTTATTTTTTAATAATTTAATTTATTATCAACTAAATATATGTTATTCAATTATTTAATATAATAATTATTAAAAATAATTATTAATAATTTAATTTAATGTTATATTAAATATTTAATTAAATAAAATTAATTATTAGTAACAATTATGAATAATTTAATTTTTGTATTTAAATTAAATTAAAAAATTTAATGATTACTAATAAATATAATTAAATTTAAAATATCTTCAAAATAAATAAATTTCAAAAACTTTTGATTTAATAATTAAAATATATTTAAAATAAATACTAATTTATAAATAAAAATTTTAAATATTTATTTTAATAAAATAAAATGATTTTTATTAATAATTTGTTAATAAACATTATATAAGAGATTAAAATAAATTTATTTAATCAAAAATAATTTATATTTAAGTTTTACCTAATATGTACTTATTATCAGTGATAAAAATATAACTACATTAACATTAACAATCAAATAAGTTTTTGTTTTATTCGAAAGAAAAACTGAAAACTATAACAGAAAAATATAAGTAAAACCGAACGACCCTTGACTATAAAACATAGAAAAGTTAAGTTCACTACACAGCTTTATCTAAATCAAAACTAAAGGGACACTTGGATAGGCCAACTTTCCACATTTATAAGAACAACAATTAAAATGCCACTACTAAAAACATAAAACATAATATTACCATCTTTCTAGGGAATAATTAATAAAAATTTTCCTTTTTTATTTCTTTTTGACCTTGGATTTGGTTGGCTCACTTTGCTGCTTTTGAAGAGGACCTCTTCCACTCTAAGATGCTCCAAGTAAAAGAACCCTCCTCCTCTTTTGAATTACGAGCTTATGGCGAGTGTCTTTTTACAAAGAAAGGATTGACCTTGGGACTTTCTCTATAATTTCTCTTTTTATTTGTTTCTTGACAAATTCTCAATTCAAACGATTGTCATCTATATTCCTGTTGTTGGAGGAATTGGTTTTCTTGAAGCTTATATCAATGCTAGAGGAGAATTATATAACTTTGTCTTATGAATTAACAGTCACATTTTCATTTTGGGAAGGTGGCTTAATAGCTAGGGGAGTTTGGTTGCATATGATATTTTTCATACTGAGGTAATATTGGAAGTAAAAAATTTTCCGTTATTGTAATAACATATTCCTCTATAGTTTCAAAGTTACATTTTGGTCTTTATGTGTAATCTATTTGGCTAAGGAATGGGGAGGGAGTCTTAGAGCAAATTCTGGATCATGGAGGGAGTCCTAGAGCAAATTCTGGATCATTAATCAATCTTTTTTAACTTGTAGATGAAGGATTAGAGGAAAATAATACAAATAAGAGAAAGAGGTTACAAAATATTCTAATTGTTAACAAGAACATTATCATAGTGAAAGTTATTAGAGTTGGCGATGAGAATTTTCTTATCTAGGAAAGAGTACTAGTGAAAGTTTGTGAGGAAGAATAGCTAACATTTTCAAAAATCCTCTTGCTCCTTTCAGCCCAAATGTAATAAATACAAGCATTAGAGGTGATTTTAATGATGGTGGAAGAAAGAACTTTGGGTTTTGTAATTTATAGTAGTTAAGATATAGTGTTTATGAAAGTGTGGGGTGTTTGGGTAAGGTTGCATTTGGTTAAAGTTGAGGCCCAAAGAAAGGATGAGAAGGGTAGTTAAAAAAGAGACGATCATGAGTTTTATGTGTAAAAGAGAAAAAATTGTAGACATTTATAGTATTGCTTACATAAATGAGTTTATATAAGGTATTAAGTTTGTAGTTGATAATAAGCCTGAAGATAAAGCTTTAATGGGTTATAGAGTGCTTGAACCAAACCAGATTATACCATCTAACTTGTAGGGGAGGTTAAGAGAGGGCTTTGAAGGTAAAAGCATTTGTGAAAGTAAGGGTTAGGTGTTTGATCCAATTTCCTTTGTTAGGGTAGGTGGAGTTGGGTTGGTAATTTGACAAGGAGTTTTCAATATCTAAAAGATCACTAGAGTTAGCTGACAGCCATGATAAGGAGTTATTCACTATGATGGAGATCACCTTAAGTGAAAACCTGCTTCATAGGCCACTCTAGGGAAGAAAATGTGAATAAGTGGCCTTAGAGGATGCCACTTATTATTCCATAAGTTGGTGGAGTCCCCATTATCAATTATGTGAAGGAGATATATTTGAAGTAGAGGTCTGAGTATGAGAATCTTTTTGTAAGATATAAAGCATCATGTATATAGATTGATTATCCAAAATCTTTGACCTTTTAGGATTATGTTATACATTTATTTTACCTTAAGTGACTCCCCATCTTTGAATAAAAGTCAAATCCTTTTGATAAGTATAACTTTGTTTTAGATTTTGAGGGGATTTATGCCCTAACCCTTTTATCTTCTTTAGCTAGATAACTACTTCCCAACACACTTCTGATTAGTAGCATTGTTGGTAAACCCAAACCAAATTAAGTTTACCAGCTTTTGCTTTATTATTAATAATGCTAGAAGGGAGAAAAAAGCTGGAAGACTACTAGACATGACTACTACTAAGAACTAAAATAATAAGTTAGAGTTTGATATTTATAGAAAGAGATTTGATGGTTTAGGAAGAAATGCACTTTTCAATTTTGATGAGAAAGGGCTTACAATTTTTCCTAGTGAGTTTGGTGGATAAGAGCGATAAACCAAGGTATTTGAAAAGAAGTTCAGTGCAGGTACTACAAGTATTTGAAACACCTAACTCTTCAAGTGATTTGTAGATACATAAATTTGAGTTTTTTAAGGGTTAACCATTAGTTTAAAGATGACACCAAACTATTCAAGTGATTTGGATATGATTTGAAGGGATCGATAGTTAGAATTACAAATTAAAGGAAAGTCATCAATAAAAGAAAGATAGGTTAGTTTAAGCTTAGAGCATATCCAGTGATATTTAAAGGAAATGCTAGGGAAGATGTTATGGGCAATGATTAAGGAGAGTAACTCTAGTCCAATAATTAACAAGTATGGTAAAAGAGTCTTTATCTTAAAACCCTTTTGTTTGGGATGGTGATATATATAAAGATCTAATTGATAATGATACGGGTATCTGAATATTTTTAGAGAGTGTAAAAGAATTGTATAGTGATGATTTTAGTAATGACTTTGTAAAACAGATTATAATAAGAAATAGGTCTAAAGGTATCTGAATATTTTTAGAAAGTGTAAAAGAATTGTATAGTGATGATTTTAGTAATGACTTTGTAAAATAGATTACAATAAGAAATAGGTCGAAAGTTAGTAACATTAGAATGGTTTTGGATTTTTAGTACTAGATGATGAAGGTGGTTTTAATCTCTTTTAAGAATTTTCCAGAAGTTGATCACCTATGGTAGGCCAAGCTTTCTTGAAGAAGTAAGCATTATAACCCTCTAGTTTAGGGGCTTTACAATTCTTAAAGCTAAAAAAAAGCCTTTTTTTTAATTTCTTGGTTAAAGAAAGAGAATTTGAGGGCGAATAGATCTATCTTCCCTTAATAAATCTTGAAAGTGTATTAAGGTGGTTTTGTTAATGCTAGCTAGAAAATTTGTAGGAGTTCCAATTTCATTTAAGAAATAAATAAATTTGTTATTTATATTAAAGAGGATCCTATTAAATTTTTTAATGTTCTTACCTTATTCTTTAGCCAGCTAATTCTATAAGATTACTTATAAAAGGAATCTTGATTATCAATGGGTTGAAGGTAATCCTAAATTTTATGTTTCTTTTCCCTTAATAAAGGGTTAAAAGGGTAGGTGTTTGAATAAAATCTAGTTTAGATTTGAATTGATTGACTACATAACTTACATCACTCTCAAATTATTTATTAGCATGTTTCAACTATTGCTTAATAAGCTTCAATTTTTAAATAGTTTGGAACATAGGAGACCTAGTGGCTATACATTTCCAAGTTTTTAAAACACTTGATAGGTGTAAATTATACTTTTTTTGCTAGATGTTTAAGTGTGTTTTTAAGTATTTCTCATATAATTATCACGTATATAGGGCTAATATTATGTAATTATTAATTTTTTATGTATTATAAGTGTTTTTCTAGTTTAGATTAAAAATTGGATCTTAATTTTATGTTTCATGAGGTGTTTGATGTGTTTGTGAGTATTAGAAATTAGATAACTAAAGAACAAAAAAGATTCGAAGCACAAAAAGGATATATGATTGTCCATTAGCCCGTGCAAAATTGTGAATTATAGAGATTTTTGAGTTATGCACAGTCTGATGCATCTACCAGATAGCAATTCCAACAAAGTTCAACTTTTTCAACATGAGATCTTTTTAGTCTTTTGATGTTTTGGGACTATTTTTAGAACCGAAAAAATGAAAAAAAAACCCTAGCTACACCCCTAAGACGCTAATAAACTATTTATGAACAAGAAAAACACAAAAAAGCAGCAGCCACACACTAAATCGAATCAAAGTGGAGAGATGAAAAAGAACATCAAAAAATTCCACCATTCCAGATTAAGGCGTTAAATAGTTTTTTTCTCTTTTTCTTTTAGTTTCTTTTGTTTTCCTTGATATGTAATATGATTTCTTGATGTTAAACATGTTTATAGGTTTCTATATCCCTATTAGAAACTATTTTTTGAATTTATTTCTTGTTGATTTCAATAAATATTCTGGTGTTTGTGATAATTGTGCATGCTTATACTTGACAATAAATCGATAGAGTAAGTCAACAGTAATCAAATTAGATTGTGCAATAAGATTTTGTAGCCAAATAGTCTTGTAATTATCAAATTAAGAATCATTCAAAGAGAGATCTTATTTAAGAAATTAATTATATATATTATATAGCTTCATATCTAATTGAAATCATTAGGAATGGATTTATGAATTGAGAGGTTACAAATTTGGAATTTTCATATTCAATTAGGGTTAATTAATTAGTCCTTGAGAGAGAGTAATCAATACCTTAGGAAATCTAAGATCAAACACATAAATTGATTCAACAAGACAACTGAAACAACATAGGGAAAGAATAGTTCCTAAATATTCAATCTTGAGTAATATTAATTTTATTGGTAGCTCAACTATTTTATTGTTAACTTGTTTCATTTATTTCTTTGTCTTACTTTTTGTTATTTATTTTTATTCAATTCAATTTCATATTATTTTAGACAAAGTTAAGTTCAGATTGTTAGCTATTGCAAAATCCTTGTGGGAATGATACCTTTTGATACTACAATATACAATTTATATACTTGCGGGTATTAAGAGTTCTATTATTAAATATAAAATTTGTTCATCAAGTTTTTGACACTATTGTTAGGGATTTTAGCATTAGGATTGTTTGAATTTCTTTGATTTAAGGAATTATTACCCTTTTTTATGTGATTGAAGCACCTAATCCTAAAAAAAATGGAATGTCTAGGCACAAAGTAGAAGGCACATCAATTTAGACATCCTAAGGCAAGAATGAGAAATCCGTAGAGTTAAATGCTAAGAGATAAAAAGAATAATGATGGAGGAAATATATCACAGAGAGCAAAGGACCCTTATGGACTTTATGAGGCTAAGGTTTAATGCCTATCATTAAGGAATTGTACGACCACTAGTGCACACAACATACAATTTGTTTGAAGAGATGACAAACAATAACTTTCTTTGGAAATCAGAACAAAGTAGACAGCAATCAACCTTCCAAGATCCAAAAGGAATTATTGTTATAAATTCAATGACAATATTGCATGCTATGATCGACAACCTCACCAAGTAATTGAATAACTTGACAATTACCTCTTTCTCTCCATTTAAAGAAATTCCGCAAGGATGCAACTTATGCAGACAAGAGAGCCATATCATAGTTGATTGCTTCCTAGTGGAAAACAACAACATGTAACAATTCAACTTCATGGGAGCACAAGTTAGTCGGAGATGTACTGATTCTTATTGGAACACGTACAATAATGGGTGGCTGAACCACCCAGATTTCTATTGTTCTAATAATGCAGGGAATCAAATGGGAAATCAAGGCTTACCAGGATTTCAGCAAGACTAGTCCAGTTTATGGGATTCAAAATTGGACAAGTTAATGGAAAAGCTCACAAGTATGGAAGAGGCCTAAAAAAGGGAAAATCGAGCAAGTAGCAAACAATCATGCCTCTTCCATTGACAACTTAGATGTTAAAATGAGCCAACTGACAAACACATTGTCTACAAGAAGTGTGGGAAGCCTCCCAAGAAATATCGAAGCAAATCCAAGGGAGAAACTTAAGGTTGTCACATTTAGGAGTGAGACAGAGTTAGAAGAACCAACAGAATAACAAGCTAAACCCCACCTTGTAGAGGACTAATAGAAGAAGAAAAATGATGAAGAAAAGAATATATAACCTTCTTATGTTCCTCCTCTACCTTACCCACCAAAAATACCATTCCCATAAAAACTTCAGAAGAACAAATTAGATGCACAATTTGCAACATTCATAGAAAAGCCGAATAAATTGAAAATTACCTTGCCCTTTGTTGAAGCTTTGAAGAGCATACCTACATATACAAAGTTTCTCAAAGAAATATTATCAAGCAATCGGACTTGGGATGACAATCAAATGGTTTCCACGACAGAAAGTTATAGTTTATTAATTACTAACCATAAGCCCTCATAGTTGACAGATCCAGTGAATTTTACCATACCATGTGTAGTTGGTAATTAGTGTTTTCTAAATGTTTACGTGACTTAGGTGCGGATATTAATCTTATTCCTTTGTTAATTTTTAGGAAATTGGGGCTAGGAGATGTGAAACCAACTTCTATACTTATTTAGTTGGCAGATCATTCAATAAAGAAATTATTTGGTGTGGAGGAGGACGTGCCTGTAAAAGTGGACAAGTTCATCATTCCTATAGATTTCGTTGTGCTAGACTTTGAAGAAGATCAAAACTGTTCACTAATTCTTGGTATACCATTTTCGAACACTAGATGAGCTTTAGTCGATGTCAATGAAGACAACCTCATCCTTCAGATTGATGATAAACAAGAGAAATTAAATATGAATAAAGTATTAAAGAATCTGAAAAAGGCCAACTCATTCATAAGAATTGATATAGTCAAATTTTTAAAGCAAGAGGAAAAGGAACATATGACAAATGACATAGAGCTTGAAGAAGAATATACGAAAGTCTTTGTTCATAAAGAAGAAGCAGAATAGGAGACAAGGGTGACTGAGGAAGAAGAGGAAAAAACTCACCCTCTTATAAGACAAACTGCTAGATTCAATAAATGATTCGAGGAGTTTCATTATTCCCTATTTTATTAACAGTTTGTTACCAAAAAGGACATTATTAAACGTACTAGAATTTTTTTTAATTTGATTAATTTTGTCTTTCTGATTATCTCACAAAATGTAGCTTATCTATAGGCTACCAATCTAAAATTAGGTGACACGAGTGGATTTAACTCATTAATAGAGCCAGGTTGAGCATAAACGTGAAGAGTACGTCAAGCTAATGACATGAAATAAGTGTTACTTAGGAGGCAACCTAAGAATTAGGATAAGATTTACTTTTCATTTTTATTTTCATATCATTTTATTATTGTTTGTTATTTTTATTTCTTTTATGTTTATTTTGTAAGGAGTGAATTGATGGAATTTTATGGCATAGAGTGCCTCCACATTCCATCATCATCATCGAAATATTGCTCTAAATTTGTATTTATTGTTCTTTATTTATCTTTATAATTGTTGTTTGTTTCTCATATTGAGGACAATGTGTTGCTTAAGTGTGGGGATGTATATGCTTTGCATATTGTATTTATGTGTGTAAATTTGCATTCATATTGAGTTAGTTTTTGATTAGGTTGACATAGTGTGAATATTTTGTGCATATGTGTGCATTGTGAGAATGTGTCAATGGCAAGAATTGACTAGAATTGGTTTAGTTTTGAACATGGCCATTAATTTGTAAAGGCATAGTAACTTATGAATTTTATGTTTTAAGTGTCTTTGGGATGAATATGCGTGTTAATTAGGACATGACACCTAATCTTCACTTTATGAATTTTGTTCGTATACATTGCTAATTATTTGTCAATTGAATTGGTTAGCATCATTATTAACCTTTCATACGAGTGATTGACTAAAAATAAATGAAGTAGGCTAAGGAATTAAAATAAAAAATTGAAAATGAAGAAAAAGTGTTAATAAAATAACTACTCCGTTGGCCTTTTTTAAACAAATTGGGTTAAGAGAGTTGGTAGCTAGTTGAGAGTTATGTTATAGCTGAGTAACCGGGGGCATTGACGAAAAATTTTTATCCACACATTAAAAGGCTATAATGACACTCCAACCATGCTAAATAAAAAATGTGACCTACTTGAGTAATTAGGGGACATTCATGACAAAGTGCTTGCTTTCGTGTCAAAATATTAGGTTATCATTAAACAAAATCTATATAAAAATGTTTCAATAAATAAACATATTGATCTTTTAAAAATAGTCGGAATTCTTATGAAAGGTTGCTTAGTGATAGTTTGCCTTTTTGATGGATTAATAATAATAAGTGCATGCTTACAAGTGCTATAGGTGTATGAATAGTGTGTTAATATTTTGATTGATATGTATATTCAAATCAAAGCACTTAAACATGGAAGGAATAAGTTAGTATGTTGGCACAATTTTTGTGATTGATGCTTGAAGTTAAGTTAAGTCCATGAGATTTGATGCCATTGTACCATTATTATATTATTGTATGATTATATGTTCATCTATTTTGTTTGGGTGTGTTTTTAGTTTTGCTTGAGGACAAGAAAAGGTTTAAGTGTGGCGATACTGATAAATGTAAATTATACTATGTTTTGCTAGATGTTTAAGTGTTTCTAAGTTTTTAAAACAATAGCCTAGAAAATAAGGTGAGTTGAGAGGAAATTAGAGATATAAATGGGGACCATATTTAGTCTGATTACGGAGGAGAGGGACCAAGATTGGCGAGTGTTTGAGAATTCTAAGAGGCCAAAGTAAGCTATCACTAGAGGTAATTTCTAGTAACTACTTTGGTTGACAAAGGCTTTATCTAATTTCTTGGTTCTTACAGACCCTCTAAACTATTTATTACTAAAATTTAGGAATGCGCTAATGCACCTAAGGTTATAAAGGTTATAATTTTAGAGCATGGAAATGAACTCCATTATACTATAAAAGGAGTTAGGGTTAGAAGTTTTAGAAAGAAAAAAAGATGGTGTTGAAATCACTAAGGACTATCCATACATAGTCTTTAGTTGATGGGTGGAACCATATAAAAAAGTGGTTAGTAATTGGGTTTGTTCTTTAAATGATGAACATGTAGATATATGATTTAACCAACAAAGAGTATAAGAGAGAAATTTAAAATTTCAAGGTTCCAAGAAATAAGAATTCTATCATTATAAGTTTAAAGGAGGTTATTAGCGATAAGTCAAGATCAAAAAGTGTTCCTAGAAATCATATTAAAGATACTTATCATAATTTTGTTTTATATTAAACTAATAATAGAAGGTTCATTATCTTGCAAGTATCTTTTATTACCTTCTTACTTATAGGGGTAATTACAATAACATTCTAAGTAAGAACAAACATAATTAATAGGAAATTGAATTCTAAATTTTGACTTAACGTTTTCTTCTTTTTTCTTTCTCCTAATCTAAAAATCTAGAGGGTCTATCATAAGATGAAAGCTCTCTTCAAGGGAACTAATTATTTAAATTATTGTTGGAATTTATAGGAATAAAATTAACTAAAGAGATAGAAGGGGGAGACTTATTATCCTTATCTATGGGTTTGCTTGATTGTCCTATTTTAATTGTTCTTTCCATTTTTTAAGAGTATGGTTAAATACTTCTATTGGTGGAGTTGCTTGATCTTCCTATTACTCCCTATATTTAGGGATGAGTTCCTTGAGACTCTTTTGATTTTCTTAGTGGGGTTCTTTATTGGGGAGTTAGATTTTTTTCTACTGTCTTTATGAGTTTCCTTCTAGTTTTGAACTCTTTTAGGTGATTAATTCATCTTAATAATTGATTCTGAATTTCTTCCCTGTATGAATCCATAAAGCATTACCTTTTTTCATTTCATTTAGCTGCCACAGATAAGATATAGGGATCTTAATCATTGTCTTCTTCTTATCTTCATCATAAGTGGCTAATAAGTAATGATCAGATAAGATGCTAATAAGTAGTGATCAGATAAGATCTTTTCTAAGTCCACTTTTATACATATTCAAGCAAAGCCTATTCATTTCATTTTTGCTATCATTGAGTCTATAAAGAGAGGTTTACCCGCTTTACTAAGTAGATAGTTAAGTCCCTTAGCGCTCCTTTAGCGGAATATTGTGGAATTTAACCCAAATTAGTGCTATTTAAATCTCTTCAATGTTCATGTTAACCTTTACTGTTATCATCATATATACATTGGGAAACCATTAAAATTTAATAGATCTAAATCAAGAAAAATGTTAATTATTTCAAAGATTCAATTTTGAATAGATTAACGTGATTATCAAATATTAGGACTTCTTGATTGCCATATCTATTCCATAAAGTCTGATCAATCTTCTTAACATTTTCATAAGTAAATGCCTTTCCCAAAAAATATCTTATAAGGAAGCTTTTAAGTTTGCAAGTTTGTTTCTCTACTATCTTAAGGGGAAGCTAGTAGAATAATACCATCTTCAAAAGATGGGGGGCAATACCTAAGTGGAGCAATTTCATCACAGTTTGTCGCATCACTGAGGATAATGCTCTAAGTCTTTTTCCTAATATCTATGGGTTAAAGAGTTCAATGGTTGATTATAAGCTTGATTAAGATTTTGGTTCTAATATTTCATGGATGGAAGAGGGGGCCAAATAGTAAAGGGAGCTAATGGGTCATTCTAAAAGAAGAAATAAAAAAGGGAAAGGTTTTGCTTAGGCTTTGTGGTTAGAAGCAATCTAAAAGAGGGAGGTTGTAGCTATTAGTTTAGGGTAGGGAGTGGGAGGTTAGGGTATGGTTTTTAGTCTTATAGATAGAAAGGTTTTGTGGTGGCATGGTTTTTCAAATTTAGAGGGGTGTTGACTGGAGAGCTGGTGAAGGGGGGATTAAGGTATTCCTAAGAACAGTTTGGGGGAGAAGAGGAGGAAGGAGTTTGGGGAGTGGAAACTAAAGGCTTTACAATGACCATTGTGTGAGAAAAGTTGAAAGCACAACAAATGTGGTTAAACAACATTAGATGAAAAAAGACCATATGTTAGAAAGGTTAAGGGAAAACCAAGACATACCACATGTGTGAAGTAAGGTGAGAACAAAAAGAAAAGATGATGAAAAAATAATAGTAAGGAAGTTGGAAAGGGTAAAAGAGGCGGGAGAGATTTGGAGAAGACATAAATAACTAAAGATAGATAAAAGCTTAACAAAGTTTCTCTCTGTAACCAACATTTTCTTATTCCTCATATCATAATTAATTAAAACTATTAAAATTAAACATTATTATAATAAATTAATATAAATATAATAACTAACAATTTTTTTAAAAAATATAAAGATATTTAATTTCCATATAAATGGATTCATAAGAATTTACAGTCAAAAGAAAAACACACACCTTAGAAGCTTCTATTCTAAGAAAATATCAGATTATATACATTTTGTTACATATAGAATATCTTAATTTCACTTAGTAATCACATGCCTTCATTTGCCTGAAGCACACATCACTCAACTTCTTTCATCTACTATTGCCCAAAAATAAGATGTTTATTCACTCCCCCAGTTTTTACCTTACTTGATGCCCCATATCTACTTCATCCTAATGCTAATGGCAATCTCCTTTTAATACATGCATATGTGGATCCTAATTTTGCTGATCAAGGCTTCTATGAAGATACAAGGTCTATAGATGTACTTGAAGACACGACAGTTCCTCTTGTCCCACACATTCATAACCTATAATAACTAACACTTGATAAATAATGAATAAAATTAAAATAATATTTTTAAAATTATCTCATTCATTTGTTTTAGTTTTGAATATTATCATAATAAATATAATGTATTACTTAGCGACAAGAAAACTTATATAGAATAATAATTAATTATTATTAAATTTGACTTATATAATTATAATTAATTATTAATATCTGAGTTAATAAAAATAATACCTTAAGAACCAATATTAGTTACAAAACAATTTCATTATAATAGAAATGAAATCAAAATCATCCTTAAGAATTTATTTAAAGTAATTTTCCTAAATGAAAGTTCATAGCTTGAGTAAAATAGTGAGGCTAAACATCCTTAAACCCTAAGCATTCCTCATTATTAATCATGACCATTATTTTACTTTATAAAAGGTAATGTAGTGAAAGTTTTTTACTTTTCACTGTTCGCTCTGTTTTTCATCACTTCCTTATTGGAGAGAATAGTTTAAGCTTTTCAAACATATTTAATTATTTAGGAGTGAATTGTCCTATATTTTTCTCCTTTCAAGCCTATTGGATTTATAGATCGTTGAAGTAAGTATGAATCTTTCACCTTCTTCCTTATATTGAAAATAAGTGGTAGCAAGAGTGGGTTTAATTCAAGCAGTAGTGTTAGTGTCAATGGGGGTTATTCAAATCACTTCTTTAGTGACACAAAGTTAGTATAATCAAACACTAGAGAATATAATTAACCTCTTTTTGTTAGTTCTGCTAGTGTTCAAAAGAAGCAAACCATGTGTTTATTCATCAATTCACGTAACCTATATTTAACTAAACTTTACTAGTTATAGTGGATCATGTATAAGAAACTTTTCCTTTTGAGTCATCCGTAAGTTATTATGATGGTAACATAAAAGAGAATACATATATATGCAAGGATAGAAATTTTGATTATAAAGGATAAGATAGAAGTTTAACATTTATGCCATTTTCAATAGTCAATAACTTAATTAATAAAAAGGAATTTATCCCAAGCAAGTGGAGTTAGTTTTTATTATGATAGAATTACTTCAATTTTGGGCTTCCTTTACATCTTACATATGATCTTTAAGCCAATTCCACCCTCATGTACAGATTACTATTGCTAGTTTTATGATAGCTTGTCACATTAGGTAAACACATCATAGCCCTACTATTTTTAAATTCATGCATCAAATAAGACCAATTAGATCTTAATAGAGTTATTTTATCTTAAGTGTGAGAAGTGGATTTCTCTAGCTAGACTTAATGAAATGCCTGTATGATTGGAAGAAGTCCTTATTTGTCTCAAATCATGCATGCTTGCGGTATTTCATGGTGATCTAGCTAAGAGTTTGGTGGCCTTTATCTAATCTTTACCTCTACGTGAAGGCCTTTTTGTGTAAGCATAACCTTATAAAATGCATGATGTCTTACAAGAAGTCTTAGACATGTATAGTTCTTTTTTATCATTGTTCATTTCCCTGTTATTTCCCTTATCTTGTTTACTTATTACCTTTTCCCATTTATTTCTTTACAAATATGATTGTGAATAAGAAGATTATAAAAACATTAATTTGATTTTAAAACTAAAACATGACAAGCCACCATAATAATGCATCTTCTAATGGATATGGAAGATAATTATAGAAAATCAATTATAATAAAATTTAATTTTCTCTGGAGAGATTTTATGGCTTTGTGCATTATCTCATGTTTAACTGCCATTGTAAATAATAACATTATTTTCTTTAGACATCAAAATATAAATAATTAGACTAAGTTATCCAGTGTATTGGACCTTAACTTTAGATTGAAACGTAACCTTGACCAGACCACTTAATATTCTTTAGTCGTGTTGAGATGAAGGTTAATTAGTTCATTTTAAATTCCATTTTTCTTATATTAGTGAAATTGTGTGCATATTGAGTAAATTATGAGGTGCAAGTAATAACTTGTAAAGTACGTATCTCAGGTAAGTTATTTAAGAGGTCTATGACTCAAAGTGAAAGACTTAATTTAAGTAGCTTATAAACTCTGATGTATCTTCAATCCTAGTCAATTATTTTCTTTAAAGTTAAGGTGAATTGTCATCTCATTAATCTTTAATTTCTTATATTAGAGGACTTGTAGGAAAAAGATTTTCACCACTTGAACTAACCCTCAAAGATAATTCAATTCTTACTTTTGAGAGCTACCTTTACTTTTATTATGATGTTTAAGATTAAATGTGTATAACATTGTATTGCTAACTTCAATTCCTTCTATCACTTGACACCATATCAAATTGAAAAAGAAAGAAGAATAGAATTATGTGACTACAAAAGCTTTAAATTTTATACTTTAAAAAAGGATAATGAATATTTGTCATTTTGTTTTCAAACTCTTCGAATTTGTAAATCATTATAGACTTAAGTAACTATTTAGGAGGGTAAAATATAATATCTAACACAATCCCTATTTTACAATTCAAATTATGAACTTAATTTTTTAATTAAGAATTTTAATTCATTTCCCAAAGTTTTTCATATCTTTTATTAAATTAAATAGTTAATGACTTCACTAATTTTAAACCAACATTTGATCACCATAGTTAATAAGGTTTTAGCTTGCTTGTTAGTGACAATCGTCTTATAAATATGTCTTTATTGGGCTAGTGTAATTTGATGTGTCCTTATTATGAATAACAGATCCTATTCTTCACATAATACCCCGTCAAAACTTTTTTCTTCATTTGATTGTATTTCTAATAGTTTGTTTGTAATTTTATGTCATGATATTATCTTACCATTTAGTAGTAATTCTTTAGCTAACTGCCCAGAGTTTTGTTTTTTCTTTACTAATTTTTCCTCTTTCACCTTATATATATTGTTAGGTTGGTTAATCATAAGTTGTAAGTAGGAATTTATAGTTACTAATTTGATTTCTAGATTACAATCTAGTTTCACCCTACCAATAGTGCCCTTATACTTAGCTTTATTATCTAAGTCTTGAATTTCAACAGATTTGTATATTTCATTGCCAAATCATATGGTCCTTTTATATATGTATGTATATAAATTCCTTTTTCTTTAAAAGTGACATGGATGATAGGCCAGCCCATTATGTGACTCGAGTTTAGCCTAAAGCTCAATCATGCTAACCCATTATGTGACTCGAGTTTAGCCTAAAGCTCAATCAAACTTAGCTTATGTCGCCTTAGTCTAAATCTGATTAAGTTTCAAGTGATTCCAAGCTCGTCAATTTGCTTAAACCACTTAACTCCCAATCAGGTCAACTTAACTTGAACTAACCCATCATCCATCAAAGCTTTCCTCATGCTTCACCCCTTTGTCACCCTTACTACCTTTTAAAGGACTCAGTTTAAATAATACTAAAAGAAACCATATCCACCTAAAAAGCCTAAACAATACACCAAAAGAATTAAAAATATGGAAAATCCATTATCCATCAATGAAAATTCATATGAAACAAGGTTAAAATCAAAATAAAAAAATAGGGAGATTCTAGAAATAAGGAAATGAGAGGCAGTGGGTCAGAAGAAGAGAGGATATAGTAACTTTGAGAAGTGAAACATAGAGAAAAGATGAAAAATAGGGAGATGAGAGGTGGTGGATGAGACAATAAAGTTGAAGAAGAGAGATAAGATTTAGTAGGCCATGGTTGAGGATGACAACACACAATATGGAAGGAAGATGAGAATGAGATGAGAGACTAGTTAATTTTTTAAGTGCACCAAGTTTTAGGATGAACCGAGCTATGAAGTCTGAGCTTGAACTCAACTTAAAACTCAAAAATTAAAAGAAAACCTGCCCAAAGCTTGGTCAACTCAAACTAATCTCATTGATTTTAGATTAGGTTGGGTAAAAAAAGTTCCTTCACATGAAATATCCAAGCTAGAATTTTATTTATTTAATGCGATTCTATACTATAATGTTCTATAGGAGTTTCCATTTCAAGCACGAAATCCAAAATAACTTGCGATTTTTGTGAGTTTCTTCGAAGGTACTTGATGTTAAACATTCCTAGCTTTATTAAACACTTCATCGATTTCCTTGAAACATTTGGAAGAAAGTATGTTAAAGGCAAGTATATACATATGGTAATGGAATGAGCTTTAAAGAAAGGTCTAAATTTCCTATCACTAATAAGTAGTGCACATACTAGCTTCTCCAACTTTAATACTTGAGCCTGAAAACCTACAAAATTTTACTTATGTAATATATAAGCCAATAGATACTATTTTCCTTCATGATTAAGAGAAATTTAAGGGTTTATTTTGAGATAACAATGTAAAAATATGAGGGTTATATGTTTTTTGGGTAATCTTTAAGTTATTTAAATATTGAACCTACCTAATAATAAAGAATCTACAAACAAGTTAAACCTTATCATAAAAGATAAATCAAATAATTGAGACCAACTATTTGGCTATATATAATCAATGACTAAATCTATAAAAAGGATTTGGAATGTGACAAAAAAATATTTTAATAAATTTCAAGTTCGTACAATGAAGAACAAGGATAAAAAGCACTCTTATAATTGAGATAAAATTAAACAAAAGGTCAAAAACTCTATTGTTGATAAGAAATTTCACCTTTATATATGATGAACTAAAACATGATAACCATCCTAACTCCAAGTATAACATGGATTCCTACTTCAGTTTGAAAATTAACAACCAATACTACATCATTTGAAAATCTAAACTACTAATTTGATTAGAACTCTAAGTACTAATTATACCCTCATCGTTCTCTCTCTCTTTAAAAGGATTTGACTCAAATCATTAATGAGATGGTCTAGCTTATAATTATTTTATCAATCCTTTAAGTGAATTAAAAGTTACCATCTCCTATAGTAAAATTTTTAAATCTCCTTTGAACTGATAAGCTTCTTTTTGTGTGCATATAATACCAAATTATCTCAAACACAAAAAAAACCATCTTCATTTGTTGGCCTTGATAATATATTTATCATTTTTCTATAGTGAAGAAATATGCAATCTAAAAAAATGTAAATTCATTAGCCTTATAAGCACTCTTATTGTTACCCTTTTTGCATATAAGCTTGCTTGTTCCTATTTTTTCCTAGGCACTAACTCTTTTTCTAACCTCTTTTTTTTTCCCTCTCACTCTTTTTTTATTTAAAGCTATTGGTCTCAATCCTTTGCTTTTTATGAATTCTAGTCTATTATACTCTTCTTACATTATTCTCTTTTCTGAATCTCATTTGGTCTTCACACAACTATTTTGGTGTTAAGCATACAAACATAATTGAATTATTTTCCTTAAAAAAGGAGTACCTATTCTTTGATCCATTATAAGTGACTTCTTATATCATATTACCACTTCCTTCCTAATAGAATGTGACTAATATAGGTTGATACTACATCACAAAGTAACTTATCTTTATATCTCCTAATAGAAAAAGAATCTATCACTGCATCACAAAGTAACTTATCTTTATACCTCATAATAGAAAAATAATCTATCATTTTTGGTTCACTATGATCTCCCAATTCATTAATCCATCAAAACTTTTTCTAGCTTTAGATGCTTCAAAGTAGGCAAACTCAACTTTTTCATAAGAGTAGCAGTGTTTACATTAGTACATCTTCCTTCATCAATGGTTATATTACATACTTTATTTTATGTGGTATCTAGTACGAAAGATATTCTCCTTTTTCTCTAACTCAACCTCGTTAATTCAAGCACTTGTTACATTTTTAACTATATTTGTCTCCCCATCACAATAATAATCAACATCACCATTACTAAATTTATTAGCTTTCTCTTATGGTCTTGAACTGCGCCTATCTTATCTCCTTTTATCAATAACCTAAGTGTTCGTTTTTTGTTTTGCAATTCATTGATTTGAATAAATTATCTATCTAGGAGATCTCTCATATTATTATAGATAACATTCATTCTCTCAAGTTATTGTTGCATAACCTATAAAAAAAGAATGTGATTTCTTTATCTTCTTTAGATGATAAACCACCACTAGAAGGCAAATTACAAGCGTATTAAATTCCTAAAGAAAAAACTTTATAAGGCATGTTTACCAACAACAAAATTTATAAAAGATTTAAAATGCCATAAAAAAAGATTTTGATAAGTTATGGGTTATTTAAATAAAGAACAAAGATAGGAAGCACTCTTATATCTAGGATAAAACCAATTAAAAATAATCAAAACTATATAATTGATAAGAACAACTCTCTTTATAAAGGGTGAACATAAAATAAGATAAACTTCTTAAATATATGTGTAACAAGGATTCCTACTTCAATTAGAAAAATAAAGTGTAACGAAGATTCCTACTTCACTTAGAATCCTAACTATTAATACTACCTTACTTGAAACTCTAAACTACTAATTTGATCATAAAATTTAAGTATTAGTTGTATTCACATAATGTTCATTTGCCTGCTTGCATTCGTTTCTCCAATCAAACATCTTAGGTTTTTATAGAAATTTGAGGAAGTGCAAGCAATGATCTCCTATCATTGATAGAAATTTTGAAAGGCTTACTATTCTTCTTGTCTATCTTAGAACCTCCTTTATATTATTTAGTGGCTTTGTGCTTAATATGAATTTTATGTTCATTCACCTATATCCCCCTATGAATTACCATGAACCCTAATAACGTTCTCTCTTCTATGCAAAAGTGTATTTTTTCTAATTAACTCTCATTTCAAATTTACATATGGTGTTGAAATATTCTTTTAGGTCCATTAAGTGATCCCCATCCTTCTTTGTTTCTACAGTCATTCCATCTATACTGTTGGACCAATGGTGGTTGACAAATAAAATCCTTTTTATGTTTTGATAATAATAAAATATATAGAATTGGTTAAGAAATTATTTCAGGTGATTTGGATTGCTATTAAAGGATTAATACAATTTAAGATTGACATATCTACAAATCAAGGGATAGACAACATGCAAATCAAGTTAGTGATCATCACCAACGTTCAAGGGATAAACATGTGCAAAAGATGATTGTCGTGAAGATTATAATCCCAACAATTAAAGATGAAGATTATTTCCAATATATCCGTTGGAGTCTATTCCAGTCGACCAGAACAGTGCCAGTCGACTGAGAAATTGTTTATTTGATAAGTGGGACTTAATCAAGTCGTCCAAAATGTTGCAAGGCGATTGAAAACAAGAGAACTGTAATTTGGATAATCATTCCAGTCGACTATAATCATTCCAGTCGACTACGATCATTTCAGTCGACTGATCGAAGAGCGAAGATGAGTGTTTCAGCAAAAACGTGTGTTCCAGTCGACTATCATCCCTCGACCAGTAGACTAGCATTATATATGATCCTATTCTGACGAAGTCAATCAATCACAAATGGAAAGGAGGAAATCAAGCAACGGCTAGGAGATAAGCAACGACGCTAGTGGAGATTTGCAACATCTATATTGATCCAGAAATCTGCAAATAAATAGAGTAATATCAAGAGATTAATTAGTAGAGTGATATAATAAAGTATACCGAATATAGTTTTCATTTTTCTCATATTATTGCTCTCAATTCTCTCATCACATTCAAGTGTATCTAGCTATCTTGAGCTTTACATCAATTATCTATCATCCTTATTGTAAGCTTAGTGATTAGAGAAAAATCACTCTGAGGTAGAATTTGTGCCGGGAAAACAAATCAGATTGTAAGGGTTGCTTAAGCCGGAATTCAAGAGGTAGGATTTGTGCTGGGAAAATAAATCAGATTGTAAGGGTTGCTTGAGCCAGAATTCAAGTGGGCTGTAAAAGTTCACACTGAACTAAAAAGTGTATAGTAAAGTGGTTTGCCAAATCCTAAGTGGGAGCTTAGGTAGAGGA
>JANZLC010000009.1:9043484-9058718 GCA_026413385.1 Erythroxylum gracilipes
AATTGTTTTATATGATTTGAACTGTTTTACATACTTTGAAAATTGTTTTGCATGAACTAAAGGTTTTCAATGGTTTTTTATTGAAGAAGTGAAAATGTCACCTCGAAAGAGAACTCGATGAGCTATGACTCGATCTCATTCTCGCCAAGGGAGCATGGATGAATCCTATGTCCCATAAGATGCTGGGACACATTCTGCTCCGAATTCTGAGGCACCTAGTGTGCAGCATGAGGTGCCTCCACTGCCTCCTCCTATGCCTCAAACAAATCCCATAGATTCGCAGTTCTTCCAAGCTTTTGCTCAGGCTTTCATATGGGTCAAGGGTCTCAGGTTCCGATGCAAGCTCCAGTAGAGAGAAGTGGGCAGTATGATAAGCTCCACAATTATGGGGCTGTAGATTTCAGTGGAACTACAAATTCGGAAGAGGTTAAAGCCTGTTTAAAGAGGACCGAGAGGGTTCTGATTCAGATGAAGTGATCAGATGAGGAGAAACTGGATTATGCAATGAGCTTGCTTCGAGGGGACGCACTGCATTGGTGGGAATCAGTGGCTAACAGTTAGGCCATACCACCGGTACTAATATGGAGAGACTTTCTGGAAGCTTTCAGGAGGAAATACTTCTCGAGGGTCTATATCCAAGAGAAGGCCATGGAGTTTCTAAATCTCACACAGAGAGACATGAGTGTGAGTGAGTATAAGCTGAAGTTTACCCAGCTGTCACGGTATGCAGCCAATATTGTTGCTAATGAGGAGGACAAGTGCCGCAAGTTTGAAGGAGGGCTTCATCTGGGGATCAAGGAGAAAGTCTTGATCCATAATTTATGTGACTACCAGTAGTTAGTAAATGCCTCACTCTAGGCTGAGAAGTTGGAGAATATCAAGTATGCCTATTCTTCATTTTTCTGGAGAATATCAAGTATGAAGTGAACAAAAAAATGAAGAATAGGGAGCAGTCGACTAAGAAAGGAATGAGTGCTCTAATGCCAGAGAGGAGTACAAGGAGTTATCACACACAGAGTGAAGTGGGAAGCAGTGACTCTACCAAGAATAAGCAGGCAAAGGCAGTTTCAGGGCAAGCCTCCAATGTAGGAGGCACTAGAAGGACAAGAAGGAGCAGATACACAAACCCCCTAATGTGAGCATTGTGGAAAACTTCACCAAGGAGAGTGCTTCAAGTTACTTGGAGCATGTTTTCGATATGGGGATAAGGGACATATGATCAAGGACTATCCCCAGGTACTGAGACAAAAGGGGTCGCAATTTTAAGCCCCAAGGGGAGCAGAAGCAGTGAAAACCAGGCCAGTCACTGAGGTAGGCAGTTCTGAAGCTGCAAAGAAGGCTATTCCTCCATGAAGGTCAAGGGGTCAGGGACAGGCAAGGGTGTTTTCCATGACTAGAGAAGAAGCAGCAGCCGCACCTGAGGTTGTCACGGGTATGGCTCAGTTATTTGATTCAGTAGTATATTTACTAATTGATTCTGGTTCCACGCATTCTTTTGTTTCTGCAAGTAGGATTTTGCATGGTGTGAATTCAATGCCTTTGGATAATCCTTTTCTTGTTAGTAAACCTCTAGGGAGGAATGTGGTAATCAGTCAAGTATATAGGAGTTGTGAACTCTTCATTGATGGTGTTAGACTGGTAGTGGACTTACTACGTCTAGACCTAAAGGGGTTGAATGTCATACTGGGAATGGATATTATGGAGAAGTATCTTGAGAAGTTATATTGTATCCTTAAGGAGGTGGAATTTGATCTGAACAACATTGAGAAGGTGATTTTCAGGGGGGACATGAAAACACCATCACCAAGAATTATTTCGGCCTTGCTAGCTGACAAAATGACGGGAAAGGGGTGTGAAGCCTTCTTGGCGCATGTTTTGGATACTGATGTGAATGAAGGGAAGTTAGAGGATTTTTCGATTGTGAGGGAGTTTCCAGATGTATTCTTAGAGGACTTACTAGATTGCCACCGGTAAGGGAAATTGACTTTGCCATCGACTTAATTCTTGGAATCGCACCTATTTCGATACCACCTTATAGAATGGCTCCAATTGAGTTGAAGAAGCTTAAGGAACAATAGGAGGAACTATTGGAGAAGGGGTACATAAGACCAAGTTCATCACTTTGGGGAGCACCGGTTTTGTTTGTTAAGAAGAAGGATGGAACATGGCGGATGTGTATTAATTATCGGAGGCTCAACAAGGTGACTATTAAGAACAAGTATCCTCTGCCACGAATATATGATTTGTTTGACTAACTGCAAGGGGCAAAGGTATTTTCAAAGATTGATCTCAAGTCAGGCTATCATCAGCTCAGAATTAAGGAGTCTGATGTAAACAAGATAGCCTTCAGGACTCGTTATGGGCATTACGAGTTCCTAGTTATGCCATTTGGTTTAACCAATGCTCTAGTTGCTTTTATGGACCTCATGAATAGGGTCTTTAAGGAGTATCTGGATTAAATTGTCATTGTATTTATCGATGACATTCTAGTGTATTCCAAGAGTGAAAGGGAACATGAGGAACATCTCAGAATAGTATTGCAGACATTGAGGGAGAGGAAACTTTATGTCAAGTTCAGAAAATGTGAATTCTGACTTTATGAGGTGATATTCCTTGGACATGTGATTTCGAAAGATGGGGTACATATTGATCCGAGGAAGGTTGGAGCAGTGGTGAATTGGCATGCACCCAAGACAGTGACAGAGGTGAGGAGTTTTCTGGGTCTGGACAGTTATCACAAGAGGTTTGTGGAAGGATTCTCCATAATAGTTGCTTTGATGACTAAGTTATTAAGGAAGAATCAGAAATTTGTCTGGAGTGAGGAATGTTAGAAAAGCTTTGAGGAGCTCAAGCGCAAATTAACAAGTGCTCCAGTTTTGATTTTACCTAGTGGAGATGAGGGGTATACATTGTATAGTGACGCTTCGAGGAAGGGTTTAGGATGTGTCTTGATGCAAGGAGACAAGGTGATAGCTTATGCTTCACAATAATTGAAGCCTTATGAGTTGAATTATCTTACCCATGATTTGGAATTAGCAGCAGTGATCTTTGCCTTAAAAATTTAGAGGCATTATCTATATGGGGTTCAGATGAGGACCTTTACTGATCATAAGAGTCTCAAGTACTTACTGAGCCAGAAAGAGTTGAATTTGAGACAGAGAAGGTGGATTGAGTTGCTCAAGGATTATGATTTGATGATTGAGTACCATCCAAGGAAGGCAAATGTAGTGGCAGATGCCTTAAGTAGAAAATCATCAATAGCCCATGTTTAGACAGTTTATCTGCCTTTATTGGAAGAGATGGCTAGGCTTAAGATAAGCTTGAAACAGGAGGAACCAAATTGCATTTTTGCTAACTTCAGAGTAAGATCGATACTCAAAGAGAAGGTTAGGGAGTTACAAGCACAGGATGCATAATTAAGCAAGCATCGAGAAGAAATTTAGAAGGGCAAGAAATCTGAAGTGGTAGTGAGGGATGATGGACTCCTGACAGTAAGAAACAAACTTTGTATTCCGAATGTGAAGGAGGTGAAGGATAAGATACTGGATGAGGCACACAATGCACCAGGTAGTACTAGGATGTACAGGGAATTGAGAGAACATTTCTAGTGAGAAGGCATGAAGAGGGATGTAGAGTGTCTAGTGTTTCAACAAGTTAAGACTGAATACCAGAAACTTTCAGGCAAGGCCATTGTCCACTCCTGAGTGGAAGTGGCAAAGGGTAACTATGGATTTTCTAATGGATTTGCCCAAGACTAGTAGGAAGCATGATGTCATATGGGTTATTATGGATCGGTTGACGAAGATTTTTTGGCAATTAAACAGACTGATTCTCTGCATATGCTAGCAAAGAAGTATATTGATGAGATGGTGAGATTACATGGGATTCCAGATTCCATAGTTTCCGATAGAGATCCTCGATTCACTTCGAGATTCTGGGGAAGCTTACAAGAGGCTATGGGAACTAAGTTGAATTTTAGCACTGCTTTTCATCCCCAGACAGATGGTCAATCTGAGAGGACCATTCGAACACTTGAGGAAATGCTCAGGGCATGTGTGATGGATTTCAAAGGAGCTTGGGATGAACATTTGCCATTGGTTAAATTTGCTTACAATAATTCGTACCATTTAAGCATTCAGATTGCCCCTTTTGAAGCACTACATGGAAGAAGGTGTAGAACTTCGATATGTTGGGATGAAGAAGGAGAGAGGAAACTGATAGGAACAGAATTGATTCAGATAACAATTGACAAGGTCAACTTAGTCAAGCAACGACTTAAGGCAGCTCAGGATAGAATGAAGAGCTATACTGATGCACACCGAAAGGAAATGGAGTATAAAGTCGGTGAGAAAGTGTTTCTTAAGACATCTCCTTGGAAAGGAGTAATGTGGTTTGGCAAGAAGGGCAAGTTGAGTCCAAAATATATGGGTCCCTTTGAAATTCTTGGGAGGGTTGGACCACTAGCCTATAGGTTGATGTTACCCCCAGAATTGTCATAGATACATGATGTCTTTCATGTGTCCATGTTAAGGAGGTATAGATTAGATCCATCCCACATTATTCAGACCACTGAGGTTCAGTTGAGAGATGATCTAAGTTATGAGGAGATTCCAGTAGAGATTTTGGACACCAAGGAGAAGGTCCTCAGGAATAAGACAGTTCAGCTAGTCAAAGTCTTATGAAGAAACCATTCGGTGGAAGAGGCCATGTGGGAGCCGTTGGAAGCTATGAAAGAGAAGTATCTGCATCTCTTCAATAACTCAGGTAAGAATTTCGAAGACGAAATTCTTTTAACAGGGGGAGAAATGTTGGCCTCCAAATTCTTTTCTTATTGAATAAGCATGATTTAAATTATTTTGAGGTCTTGATATGTTAATTATTTTGGAGTAATTAGCATGTCAATTTTAGGAGGATTTATTGCTTGAATTGATGAATTTAAGAATTAATGTTGAAAGAATGTACAAGGGCATTTTGGCATAACACTTAAGCATTTAGGACATAAGGCTTATATGGAGGGCAAAAGGGACATTGTATGGTAATTAAGAGTAGAGATTAGAAGAAGAAAAATTGTAAGTGAGAAGAGAAAGGGGGAGAGTGTCATGGGAGACAAAGGAAGAAGAAGAGAAAAAGAGGAAAGCTAGGGTTTGGAGATTTTTGAAGATTTTGAAGCATCAACAAGTAAGTATGAACATTATTCCTGTAGCGCTCCCTTACTGTAGGGTACCCACTGGGACGCCCGGAGGTCAATCCAGTGCATATCCTACGATAAGGGCGAGCTACATCGATTACTACATTCACTTCATATGGCATCATATCATTTATCACTTATAAGCATCATATGAAAACCAAAATATTTTAAAATCAACTTTTTCCTCACTTCATTTCATAAAACCTGAATGTCTACATTGTGTCTTTCGTCTTTTACTAAATGTACATCAACAAAACCTAGTACATAAGTACTACATGGTCGAGGCAAATATCAAATCTATATAAGTCATCCAAAAATCCCAGCTGACCGACCTTTGAGCCATGATTCCTCTTGCCAAACCCCAATCTACACGGCAATAGAGCCCCTCAGTAGTTAGAGTTGTTTCTCAGTCCTAAAAAGACAACGTTGCAATTTTGGTGAGTTTTATGAACTCAATGAGGTAACCATCATTGATGGTTCTCTCAATTCAAGCATCACATCAATTTATATAAGATCACATTTCACTTTCGGAACAATCATCACAAGCATTTCACTTATGTAAACTTACGCATACCCAAGAAACAAAACAAATATAATGCACATGAGACTCTCTTTCATTTATTATTATCATTGTGACCGAGTGCCTTCTTTTTATTTCTAGTTCATATCCCTTAGTGGATATCGAGCTGTGTTAAGTTATGTCCCATATCCCTTTGTAGATATCGGGTACATTTTCAACTAAGCCCGAGGCTCTTTTCATAATCTGAGCTTTAAGCTCTCCCTTTTTTTTCTGGCGACTTCAATCACAACTTCCTTTATCTTACATACAATCGTGTATGGAACTGCTTCACATATTATTTTCTCAATCAATCACACTACACAAACTTCGGACCTTCAATCCGAAATCCACAATCAAGTCATATTCATTCATTATACGAAACATACTTATAAGCAAACAATAATTGAGAGAAACCATCTACGTTTCTTACAAGTTGCTCTCGAAGCTACTACCTGGAAGTGCAGGCAACGTCAGGAGGTTGACGTTCCAATTGATCCTCTATAACAAATAACATACACGATATCACAATTTGCTCCATCAAAGTATTCGATAATTCATATGCATAGCATGAATTATGTACAATGCATGTTCATGATAATCCCGAGTATTATCCGTCACAAAATCGATCTCATAACCAAACTTATCTAAGTATAATTTATACTCAGGTTTATACCTCACTAAAACCATTTAATTCACCATTCATTTCTTATTGAATAACTTCAGATTTTTCCAAGACACCCCTTTCGGGTCTACTGTTCACGTACGAATAGAAGGTGAAACTGAGATAATTAGGTCAAACTTTCTTCTTCTTACTTTACTTCGTCTTACTTTCGCTGCGTCCTAGTTTCCATTCGTCTTAGTTTTGTATCATCTCACTTCGCTTTGTCTTACTTTCCATTCGTCTTACTTCCCATTCGTCTTAGTTTTGTATCGTCTCACTTAGCTTTGTCTTACTTTTCATTCATCTTACTTCCCATTCGTTTTAGTTTTGTATCGTCTCATTCGCTTCATCTTACTTCCCATTTATCTTAGTTTTGTATCATCTCACTTTGCTTCGTCTTACTTTCCATTCGTCTTATTTGAACAGTAACTAAGACAATAGGATGAACAGTAACTTCGTCTTACAACTTCGTCTCAAAACTTCGTCTTAAAACTCTGTCTCAAAACTTCGTCTTAAAACTTCGTCTTACTTTTCCTTTCGTCTTAGTTTCCATTCGTCTTAGATGAACAGTAATTAAGACGATAGGTATGAACAGTAGCTAAGACGATATTTTCTTCCTTCTTACATTTGCTCTCAGAGCATCTCCACTTCTAAAGATCATAACTTTCAGCTCAGATGTCCAACATTTTCATACTATACACCATTGGAAAGATAAAATAAAGATCCATAACTCTCCAGAGGGCAACTTTGCCAAAATCTATCTAGATTAAATCCATATTTTCAAACTCTCAATAATTTTACATCTAATTCATCTTCTACCTAATGTATCTCTTCCAACACATAACCAAGAATCACTTTTACAACATCTAATCACCAGTAATCTTTCAAAACACTAAATTAACACTATAACCAAAATTTTCATCCCCAACCACACAGTATTTATGAACAAACACGTAAATACCATTTTCCATGCAGATGACAATACTTTATCAAACTTATTTCATAAATCCCCAACTCTAAAGGATTTATTCACTACTTACTTGTTGAAAGCTCCAAAATCTCCAAGCCTTAAACTCCACATGATTTACGTACTTTATTGAGTACAATGACCAGCTTCTGATTTTTTTCTAAGGGTAAAGGACACAAATAGCAAAGTGGGTTTGGTGTAGGAAAGAAAAGCATAGAAATCTCTTAGAAGGTGTTTGATCGAAAACTCTGTGTATAGGGAGAGAATTTGAAGAAGATGATAATGAAGAAGGGACTTAGACATGACTTAACCTATCAACTCTCAAAGAACAGTAATCTTCTTCTAGCAAAAATACAAAAAGCCTAAGTGACACTTGTCATTTTCCTATAATCTAAGCTCTAACCAAGTTCTTTTCGAATTACACTCATTAACTCCCATCTTTAAAAACTAAGTATCTCCAAATATCTTTAAAAACTAGGTAACTCCTAAATTCACCAATAATTCACCAATACAATATTTCCACTAATCACTAATATTTCCAACATAAAAACATTCATAATTCACCAAAATTCACAAATCAATCCAATTATACCCGAAATTATTCATGAATGCATGTACAAATTATTCATATGCCAAATTTCATTATTCACTTGTATGAGCATTTCATATTATGCATGAACATGGAAATGCATTTCTAGCTCTCATTAATCACTCCCATTTACCATTCTGACCCTCCCACAAAATAATGGGATGTTACAATTCCATCTTATTTGGTTAGATGAAACTCAAATATATCTTAACAAGTGTGGGATGTTGTTAGTGAATGCTATAGGCAAGTGTTCTCTTTTAGGTTTAGTGATCAAAGATAGATTTTATTGTATTTCTCAATGATATTGGGTTGAAATGAGCTTGGAAATGAAGTATAAGAGATGGTTTAGTGTTAAGATGGGTTATATATGAAAGGGGGCAAGTGAAAAGATGAAAAATGCAGCAAAACTCGTTCTCGGAATAGGTTTCTGTGAAAGTTCGCCGTGGGGGCAAGTGAAAAGATGAAAAATGCAGCAAAACCCGTTCTCGGAATAGGTTTCTGTGAAAGTTCGTCGTGGCGAACTCCATTTTTCTTGCAAAGACATGTTTTGGTATTTTGGGCATAACTTTGAGGTAGATGTCCAAATTGAGTGATTGATAATTTGGTGTAAACTAGAGACATAGGAAGGAATGAAGTCTAAATTCAATTTATAAGACTCTCAAGTTTTGGATGGAAGTGGAGCATAAAATTTTATTTCAGCATAAGAAATAGTTCAACGAGTTGAGTTATCACTTTTCGATTTCAAAACCAAACTGAATGGAATTTTGGTTATTGTTTAAGGAAATCAAGTGAGATAAGGAGGGCAAGAGAATCAAGAGGAAGGACACATTTGAGTAAGCAACAAGCAAGGATTTCAAGGTGGGTTACAGTTAGGTCATTAATGTTTTCTTTCAAATGATGGATATAAACGATTTCAACTACTTCATGAACATGCTTTATAACTCTTTGAATGCTTTGAAAAATGTTATGTGTTTGGTATGAGCTTATTGTGTTGATGATTTATGAAAAGAATATGAAAATGATTTTTAAAAATATACTATGTTTGAAAAAGATCCAGTTTCGAAAATTTGTCATTTTGGGCAACAAGCTTACAAGATTATGAAATACATGTTATATGAGTTTGGTTTGGTCCATTATATTGTCAAGTGCACTTTGACTAAAGGCTTCGCCCGCCTACCCGCTAGTGGCATGGAGCTCCTTCAAGGACTCCTTCATGTTCACGACTACACAAAACCACTATGTGGGATTGTGTTAGCTAGTTCTATTCACGACTACACAGGACCCTTTTTGGGAAGTGTGCTATCTCGTTCTGTTTATGGACCTTCCAAACCATTTTGATGTGCTTATGTGCTCATGATACATTGACAAGATTTATGCATACCTGATTTGCATTATTGAAAATTTGGTTGAGAAATATATGCTTTATGATTCAATGTGAATTTTTGTTACAATGGAAAATAAGTTTTCAATGGTTTTGCTTATTACTGATTGTAAAATTGTTTCCCACGAGCTTTAAGCTCACCCCCTCCCATTCTGTCCCATCTTCAGGTGAGGAGCAAGAGATCGAGTAGTCAAGAGTCAAGGCATCACTCCGACTAGGTTTGTTTTGCTTTTGAAGCTAGTTTTTTTGTAAACCAAGACTTTAGTTGCATTTCAAGAAATTCTACTTTTGCAAATGATGTATTTTTGGTTTATTTTGTAATATAGCTTGAAATGCCCATTAAAACTTTGTAAAACTTTTGCTTTGGTTATTAATGAGATATGGTTGATGTTGCCTTTAGCTTCAAACCATTTTGCATTAAATCGTTTTACAATGAAAATAAGATCTTGGAAGGTTACTTGTGCTTAAGTTCAAGTTCATTTTGTTTTGGGTTGTTTTGATGAGGGTGGTTGAAGGTTTTTAAGTTAGCATTTAGTAAGATAGGAAATTTTAATTTTTGGGTTTTGCTCAAGCGGTTTTCGCTGCGGCGAGACCATTTGATCGCTGCAGCAAAAATAAAATCGTGGATTCGCCGAGGCGAAAGTTAATTCGCTCGCCGCGGCGTAAAATTCCCAAAAGGTCCAAGGGGATTAGCCTATCTGTTCGCCGCAATGAACCAAAGGATTTTTCTTCTACTTTTCAACTTCTAAGCCTCCCTCCACGCTCAAGCTTCATGATCCCATGTCTGACGTTGGGCTCCGAAAACGGGGTCCAACATTTAAAAACCTCCCAACTCAATGCTGCGTTTCTTAGAAATCCTCATTGCATTTGCGCTTCTCCTTGAAAACGTTGGCCATGCACGTCGTTTTGGAAGCTTATTAAATGCTTTTAATAATTTTGTCTTCTTATGGAGGAAGCTCTCCATGCAGCCAAGTGATGTTGCACTCTGCTGATGCCGCACTGTTACGTCCTTTACAATTTAATATGCTCCTTTGACAATTAAAATGCAACCTGCTAAAACCTCCCACGCTGGCGCCTCTCCACTGCATTTTTTTATAAAACGCATCTGCGTTTTGGGTAAGAACATTGTGCGTTTTTCTGCTTGTGCGTTTAACGCACAAGATTACGCGTTTTGCTCAAAACTCCTACATGCTTCTCCTCCTGTGGCTGTTGTCATTTTGGTCTTAGGCTTGTGTCGTTTTGTATTTCATTTTTCTTGTGTTCTTTTTTCTTTTTTTTCTTGTTGCTCCATAAAGACAAACAAAAATAAATCTTCAAAAAATGACCCAAATGCAATACTTCCGACTCACTTTAATTTCTTTCCTTCCAAATTGTACCTAAAAATTACGTATGAATTAAAGTGAATATCTTAAGCATTTTTATGCTAATAATTGCTAAGTGTAAATAATTAAAAATGTCGACAATTAAACACATATCAAGCACAAAGAAAACAACTTAGGAGGTTAAAGAATAAGAATGGCTCAAGTATAATTTGTAACAATAATCTAGAACAAGAAAATAGATTAGAAAATGTCACAAATTGGCACAATTTCAAGTAGGAGTATTTTGGTAATTTTTAGGAGTAAAAATATGCAATATGAATGTTATTCAAAAGATCTCGTTGAGTACTATCAAATTGATATATAGCACGTTCTCAAATTCCTCACGATTAGAAAGATATGGCAATTTTAAGCTATGAGACCCAAAATGGAAACAATTCCTAATGTAAATAAGATTGACTAAAAGTAGTCAATTTTAGCAATATTGACCTTACTACCAATATGGAAATAATAAAAATAGGCAAGTAAGACTTCTTTCTTTGGAAGTAAAGACCTTCCAAATCGGTAATGTCGTTCACAATTAGGAAACTTGGTTTCCAAAAATAACTACTTCAAAAAAGGAAACTTTCCAAGAACATAACTTTTTTTTCGTTTTCTCATTTTTTGTTCATTTTTTTAAGCAAAGGTGGTCGAAGCTACCTAAAGAAAATTGACATGCAATTAAATTTAGACAGAAAATTGGAAACATTTAAAGACGAAATTCTTGACACAAAAAATTCAACTAAGAAATGGTTCAAAATTGATTAAGAACTCCCAGAATGCAAATTCAAGAAACACGAAATTATTCACATAACATGGATCAAGATAACATAAGCTCTGATACCAAATTGATATGAAATTGTGAAATATAAAAAGTGCTTACCTAAGGCTTTTCTTGATCCACCACTTGATCTTCAACTAAAAAGAAGATTTGAACAAGAAAAGAAGAATAAAGTTTGTTTCTAGAGATTTGTAACACAATCCTCAAGAACATTTGTAACCCAATTCAAGCAAATTATGAATTGAACGACAAAAGATTGAAAGAAGAACAACAAATAAAGACGACATTAATTGATGAAACAAAATCAGTTATATAAGTCGCATACAAAGCATAAAAATCATGTAATGCATTCTAATTATTCAACAAGACTAATAATAAGGATAAACCTCACAAAATAATGTCATAAAATTGTATCCCCTAGTGATAGTTGAACCTCCCTATATATTGGAGAGGTTTTGACCAAAAATTAAGGAAAAGGAATTATCTTAAACATATAATTACTTAACTTATCAGGAAACTACCTTTTAGGAAACAAGATTTACTAGGAAACTAACTTGTAGGAAACAAGACCTACTAGGAAACTAACTTTTAAGGAACAAGAGATCTTATAGGATTTGGTTAATTGTCCCTTATAAAGAAGGAAAACTACTAATAGCAAATTTAGCCATGGACCTTATTTTTCTAGTTGGGTTGGCCCAACTTCTTCAAGACTTATTAAGTGAACTTGCTTAGATTCCTTAATTGAAGCAATTTGGACTTGAGCTTGAGAATGGGTTTCTTTAATTAAATTATTCAAAGCCCCTTGCACCTTTTTGATCCTAGCCTTTGTCATAGGCCAAACAATATCCACAAGTGGATCTTTGTTGAAAGTTGAAGAATTTGAGTTGAAGATCTTGAAATCTTATCTTGAACACATGAACCATTGACCACAACTTGAGATGCCACGTCACTAGCCCCTTTATCTATATCAAATTGACTCATAAATTAAAGTATGGAGATATTAATTTAACAAACACTTGGATACTTATTAGAGAATAAGTTTATTAAACCAACCCGATTATGATGATCTCAAATACAGTATTATTTATATGTCTATTAATTTTCTCATTAGAAAGTTATATAATTAATCCTTATACTTAAGATTAACAAAGTATTTCATATGAGAATTACTTTGTTTTGATGCTACTTATCACCTATTATATTTAGGGTAATTTAATTTGTAGTACATAGATATAGTATGAACCATACAAAGATAGATAAGTAAGTCAATAGAAGATTCATCACTCTAAAGTAATTACAGAAAATGTTCTAATATTCTTAATTAATAGTGATTTAAGTAATTCTCTAACCAGACTAAGTTGAGATTTAAAAAGGTTTTTTTAAATATCAATTATTAATTAGCGAGACCGAACATGATTAGATTTAAAAGAGTAAACAATAATTTTATACTCTATGTCTAATTGGAACATTGAATATTGAAATGATTAAATTATATATCATAACTATGTATAGATAAGTTGAGTCAAATTATTTCGACATTTCTAATATTTGTGTGTTCGTGACATATTGGTAGACGTCTATCTTGGCTGATAATTATAAATTATTTAATTAAAAATTAAAGATAAATTAAAAATTAATTTAGCTAATTTTAACTATAAATTATAATTTATAATCATTGCCAACATATTAAGAACCTAATGGATTTCACATAAAAACAATTTAAAAGAGAAATTTTAATTTAAAATAAGTTAGACTTCTTTAAGGAAGTAGTTTGTTTGCATGGTATGCTGAGAAGCATAGTTTCTAATCGTGATGCAAATTTGTTGAGTTATTTTTGGAGTACATTAGGGATAAGTTAGGGACCAAACTTCTCTTTTCAACTACTTGTCATCTATAATTAGATGGGCAAATCGAGGTAGTAAATCGAACCTTATCTGCTTTGTACATTCTATTATTCAAAAGAACTTAGAGTAATAAGAAAGTGTTTACTGCACGATGAGTTTGCTTACAATCGACGTGTGCATTCTAGTACTAATTTTTATGAAGTTTGAGGAATTTCAAAATTCAAATATAATATTTTTTATTAGAATTAATAGTAATTATAATTAGAGTTAAATTTTATTATAATTAGAAATTTTAATTTTAATAAGAAGGAAATCGTATTGTCTTTTACTATAAATAGAAAGAAGACAAAAAAGTTAGTAATATTGTTTTTTCTTATCAAAATATTTGAATTCCTTTTCTATATTTTGTAGATATGGTTAGAACTTTAGAGGTTGGACACATGAATAATTTGTAGTTGGTAGTTCAAATTTTTTTATAGGAATCCAAATAACGTATGTTACAATCAATTTATTAATGATTTATATTTTTAAAATATTCACTTAAAGAGATTTGATTGAAAAATTATAAAATCATTTTTTTTATTGCACTTATAATTTGATCACGATTAATCTTCCATGAGTCTTCTCTTAGCTTACTCCCTGCCAGACCTAGTGGAAAGCAAATTAACATAATAAAAGTGAATTTATAACCATGTTATTTTTATTTTTAAAGCATAAAAGCAAAACCTTTATTCCTTTCTTGCAATTTACACTCCGAATTTAATGAATCCACGTAAGGTGGAGTTATTTTATTATAACATTATAACACTTTATTCAATGGGCCGAGCTGGTTTCACATCAATCCGAGGTTGGGGATTTTGAACACTTTGTTCAATAGGCCGGGCTGCTTTCTCATCAATACAAAAGGTATTGAACCAAGAGATTAATATTCCATTCCAATGAAAAAAACTCTAAAGTTATAAAAATGTATAATGTAAACGACTTGATTGGTTTCAAATAAGTAAATTTTATGAATGGAAGGCAAGTTAACTAATTTATTGAATTCAATCATTTTATTAAATAATAACATAGAGCAAATGATTTATTACAGTAAAAAAAAATGCGTCAAATTTTAAATAGAAATAATAAATTTCAAAACTTATAAAAATATTGTATATGTTATTAGACTAATTTGAAAAAAAAGCAAAATATATATTAAAAAAATAAAAGTTTCACTCATTTTACTTTGGGGTAAATTATAAAAAAATCTCAAAATTTTCTCAATTGTATAATATTAGCCCTAACTTTAAAAAACATCCACTATTTATCTACTAATTATTAATTATTAGCTAAAAGTACATGTTAAATCTCAATGTTTATAATAAAAATCAACTTTAACTATAAAATTTTACACCGTTCAAATTAAACATTAATGTTTCCAAAAAGTTTAGAACAAACTTTAAATTGACAAAACAATTTACGTCGTTAACTCTTAGTCAATTAAATGTTGACATTGGGCATGTTTGGATAACAACTAGTCAACTAAAAATTAGTTGATTGATCAAAATTAACTGTTTAACTTAATCAAATAGCTAATAAATGTGTTTGGTAATTGCCTGGTTGGGTTGAATCAGCTAACCCAACCAGCCAAAAATAATAAACTATATTATTATTATTATTATTATTATTATTATTATTATTATTATATATCTATTATAATAGCAAATATATATTACTGATTCGTATTAATTCATATGTTTATGTAAATTTATGAACTTTAGAATTTAATTAATTAATTAACTAATTAGCTAATTTTGATTTAACTGTTAATAATTAGCTCATATATTTTCTGTCATTTTTAATTAATTTTAATTTATATATTATTAATTTCCTAATTACATTATAATTAATAAATTGACATAAATAT